>PVIR01031728.1:0-19072 GCA_004026965.1 Petromus typicus
AGGGAGGGAGGAGATAAAGGACCAGGCCAGGGACGGCCACGCCCTGCCGTGGGGAGGGCCAGTGCCTGGATCAGAGGCCGGGTCGTCCAAGGCCAGTTACCATGACCTAGTCTCTGTGCGCTCGAAATGAGTAAATAAGATTTAAAACTCAACTCCTCTGGGTCTTTGTTTAAATAACCTAGATGTTATTTTAAAATAAAACTTAAAGTTCAGTACCTCCACTGAGCAGGAAGGCAGATCTCATTCCCAGTATGCTCTAACCATGCTTCACGAGCTCAGTGAGCAGATGTGGCCAGCGCCACACACCAGATGGTGGCACAGGTGGCAGCTGGCGTGGCCTGGGACTAGGGCTGGGGCTGGGGCCGGGGCCGGGGCCAGGCAGCCGCTCGTTAAGATGGGAGCACAGAGCAGCCCCGAGAGTCTCCGGGAGGGAAGCCAGGTATGCACAGGCTTCGGGGAGTGGCTGAGACCTGAGGTGGGGGGGCTTGCTCTTCCGGGTGCCCTGCTCAGAGGAAGGCTCCGAAGGGCTGAGCCTTGTGCATTTGTGGGGATCGAACCCAGGGCCTTCACGCTGAGCTATGCCCCAGCCTCCTCTTATTAATTATAAGACAGGGTCTCACTAAGCTGCTAAGTTTCGCAGACGGAGCTAAAAACTTAACAGTCCTCCTGCCTCAGCCTCCCAGAGTGCTGGCGTTACAGGCATGCGCTACCACACCCAGCTTGTCTGGGGTCTGTTACTACGTCTGTCTGTCTCCTCCTCAGCGCCCTAAGAAACAGCTTGTGAGGTTCTTTGAGCACAAAATCCTTTTACTTGCGGGAGGGTCTCCTCATGTCCTGGTGGTGCAGGATCTGGGGCTCAGACAATGCCCACAAAATACTGCTCAGCGCTGCTCAGCCGAGCACCCCGGCCCCCTGCCCAGGTCTCCCGCCGAGCGAGGAAGCAGCCCTGGCTGCGGCCTGCACACCTGCCAGCCGCAGTTCCCCAGTGGCGGCCTTGCTCCCGGGCCGTTTCCTCTGCGGCTAGGAGTAAGAACAGATGAGCAGGGCGGGGACCCGAGGGTGACCGCCGAGCCCCAACCTCTGGCGTGTGACGCCCACGCCCAGCGCGGGTGGGGCTCCAGTCCGTCCTGGGGAAGGACAAACGCGGTTGGCCGGGACATGCTGCTCCGTGATTGCCACGGGCTCAGCTGTCCCCACCCCTGCGCAACCCCACGGCCATCAGGCATCTGGAGCGAGCTCCCCAGTGCATTATGACGTTAGCAACAAGGCACGCTTTCATCGTCCTCTTAGGTTGAAGAGAAACTTCAGGAGGACTCCAGGAGGAAACTGCTTCAGCTGCAGGCAATGGGGAGCAGAGAGAGCCTCATTAAAGTCAATTTGGAGAGGGCTGTGGGTCAGGTAGGCAGGTCAGGCCCCTCCTCGGCCAGTTCCCGGCAGCCCCGGCGCCAGGCGGCCCTGCGGTGTGAGAAGCAGGAAGAAGGCCGAGGCAGGAGGGAGGGTGTGGCGAGCTTGGCCTTCCCGGGCTCTGGGCCTGGGCCTCTGGCCGTGCCTGTAGATGTCGCTGAAGAGCGTCTGTTGCTCCAGGCACCTAAGGCCTGGCGCCACCCCTGCCCCAGCCCCAGGTCCCTCTTGGTGTTTTTTCCTTAGTTCTTAGCCCTGACACTAGCCACCATCTTTCCTACCCTGGGACCCAGCAGAGGTCACAGTTGGCGTCCACAGGAAAATGACGCCATTCTTGATCCAGCAGACCCCTGGTGTCCAGAGTACTCACCAGATAGAGACGGAGGCCAGAGAGCCCCTGACCTGGCGGGCACAGGTGCTGCCTCTCAGAGGTGCTGGCCCTCAATGGCCAGGGGATGTCGGTGCCCAAGGCCCAGCTGTGAGGGTGGAACCCACAGACACGATCTCAACCACCCAAATCACAGCCCAGCCCAGACGGCCAAGGCCAGCCCTGTGCAGGGGGCCGTTCCCGGCGATGACAGCTCCAGGGATCTGCCGAACATGTGTGGTGTATGTGTGCATGTGTGTGTGTGTGAGACAGAGACAGGATGAGAGACTTTTTATTTCTGGGAGTGAGGCTCCCCCATGTCACTCAGATCCCAGAAGGGCTGTGAGCCCCTCAAAGGTTAAGAACCACAGTCCTGAAAGGGTCCCACACAGCACTAGCCAGTGCCCACCGCCATCCAAGCCTTAAGCCGGCAGTGGGACCCGCGCTCTGCCCTCCTGCTGGCGCTAGGGGCGCACACGAGTCAGAAAGCTGTGGCGACCAGGCAGAGGCTGAGCCTCCGCAGCAGCTGCACCCTGCGGCCACACGCACACCCGAGTCACTTCTCCTGAAGTTCTTCAGCCCATCATGCCAGCGTGGGCCTTGCTAGCTGCATAACCTGGTCTCCTCTCACCTTTCCCGTCCTTTGCACCCGCTAGTACTCAGCCGACCTGCGGACACGACCTGGGCCAAGGTCCCCGATAGGCTGTGGGCAGAGGTCACCTGGAGGACCCTGGCTCCTCCACATGCAAGCTGGAGGGGGAGAGAGGGCCACCGCCTCATCCCTCCACAGCCCTGCCCCTGGCTGACTTCTTGCCCTCCCTAGCCGAGTGACTCCAGGACGGAGACCCTGGTCCGATGCACCTGACCCTCCCTCGGGAGCAGGGACCTGCCCTGGGCCCCTGCCTGTCACCCTGATTTACTTCTGTCCGAAGGACCTCAGGCTGGCCCCGGGCCTCGCGTCTCACCCCCTGGCCGCCCAGAACCCCGCGACTGTGGGCTCCGGGGTCATGGAGCCCTGGATTTGTCCCCCCCCCAGTGGCCCTTTGGTCCCTCGTCTTCAGTGCCCGCATCTTTCCACTGGTCGGTAAAACACAGCCAACCAAGGGCAGCACACAGGTCAGTCCGAGAAGGTAGACCTCTGCCTCTGCCTTCGCGTGGAGCCCAGGACCTGGACTGTGTGAGCGCTGACTGTGGCCCTCCCCTTGCCGCGCCTGCCTGTACCCACACACAGCAGCACACAGCAGGCAGCACCAGCCGCGGGGGCTGGGAGAGGTGCCTGCCCCAGACAGCCGCGTCTCTGCCAGGCTCCCAGCGGTGCTTGCCCGGTGGTGTCTCCATCACAGGCCCTGCTGTGGCTCAGGGGCAGAGGTGGCCACAGTGGACAGTGTCTTTGGGACATTCGTGGTCAGAGACACAACGCGGCAGGAGGGAGAGCGTCCTGTCCCCAGGCACCCGTGTTGATGACATGATTTTCTTGGGCTGTCAGCTTCAATATTTATTTCACAGTCTGGTGCCAACTTAGCAATTATAGAAGAGCTCCAGGCCCCAGACTACCCCTTGGATAACTGGCAGCGAGAGGCTGTTTCTAGGGCCTGTGCCGGGTGTGCTCAGCTCCGCAAGGCTGGGCCGCTGTGCAGGCTTCCTGTGTGTAACTAACGCCTGCTGTGTCCTCTGCTTCTGACAAGCGCAAAGGGTCGATAACCCACAGTGCCCACTGAGGCAGGCAGGGCTGATGGAGACGCCGCCCACCCTGTCTGTCCCCCACAAGCCACAACTGACCTGTCCCCACCCTTCTGTGTCGCAGCTGGAGCATTTCAGAAACCAGGTCATCAAAGCCACCTACGGACAGGTGAAGCCGTCTCTGGACAAGCCCATCACCGACCAGCAGGTTCGTGTGGCTTCCCTGGTGAGAAGCTAAGGCTTCCTTCTTTTTCTTTTTTCCTTGATCTTTTTTATTAGTATGTGTCTGCAAGACTCGGTTAATACACTGGGTTCCTGACCCGTTCAAACTCCCCTCACTCCCCCTCCGCAATCCTGGACTCCTCATCCTGTCAGAGGACGGGCTCCTGGATCCCTTGACCCTTCGCGCTGGGGCCCCGCCTCTCAGCGGCGCCTGCGTCGTCGCGTCCCCTGGGTCTCGCTCTGTTCTGCTTCCGTCCTCCTCTGGTCCTCGGTTTTTATCTCTCCGCTCTCCTCTGGGACCCACTGATCACTTCACATCGGTTCCTCCCTGTGTATTAGTTGATCTCTGTGTTTGCAACCTTGGGCAATAGAAAAGGTTTGAACAGGCCCTTCCCACTCCCGCGTCACAGCACGACGAAGACAGAAATCAGCAGCAGAAGACGCCATGCGCTCCTCTGGAGAGCTGAACGCCAGACCCTGGAGCATATGCTTCTGTTTTTGTTGGTGGCACATATTTTTCACACTGTTGCTACATCATAAAGATTTGTTTCGATTTGACGGGATTTCCTGGCTTTTAGAGGAAAAGCCAGTTAAATTCCCTTGAAATGGTCTTGAGAAAACCCAGTTCAGCGGGCAGGCTCCCCACTGGTCACGAGACACACACGTGCCCAAGAGGCCCCGGAGGAGGTGCCCCACCTTGGTCCACGTGCCCGCTTGTTCCCAGGGCAGCTGCAGTGGCCAGGAGGCCCTGGCGTGGTGACTGGCCGCGTGATCGTCTCCAGGACTCTTGCCTGTCCTGCACCAGAGTACAGTGAGAACACAGGCGGCTCTCTCTGGGCAGGGCAGGAGCACCAGCCGGGGCGCGCGCCGTCCCCGGGGCACGTACGTGCCGTCCCCGGGGCAGCCAGTGTGGAAGGACCCACTAGGACTGAGCCCTGGCCCGGGGAGGGCGTCCCAGGGCAGCCCCGACGTCTCGAAGCAGGGCAGGTCACGACCTTGCTCACCACTGGCCACACTGGCATGCCCTGGTGCCCTGCTCCCCCCCAAGGCCGCCCTGCACATGACAACCTTTCTCTTCCTCACCAGCTCATAGAGCGGATCGTCCAGGTCACCGAGGACCACATCAGCTTCCAGCAGAGCAAGTGGGGCCTGGAGAGGGAGGCGCGGCAGGGCAGCTCCCGGCAGGAGGAGGCGGCGGCAGAGGACGCTGAGAGGCTGCGGACCGCACTGGACAGCTGCCAGGTGCCCCCACCGCTCCGACGGCCACGTCCGTCTGTCTGTCCACTTGGGGAGCTGTCTGGCTCCCTGGAGGGGGCCGGCCAGCAGTGCTTAGCTTCTAACCTCCTTTTCTCTTACTGGAGAACAGAAAAGCAGGAACCTCAAAGCGATCCTGCGTGAGTGGGCGTGGCCAGCGCAGCCCTTCCAAGAACAGGTGGCCCTGGGTTTGCGTCCAACCGCAAAAATTGTCTTCTGTACTAAAATGTTCATCTTTACTAAGCAGACTTTTTTCTTTGTCATTCTCCCCTAAAAACTATAGGATAGCAACTATCTACTGTATACAGCATAGTCATTATTTTTGTTGTTTTAGCTTTTTTTTTTTTTTTGAGACGGTCTCACTTTGTAGTTCAGGCTGACCCAGAACTCACTATGTAGCCCAGGCCAGCCTCGAACTCACAGCAATCCTCCTGCCTCTGCCTCCTGAGTGCTGGGATTATAGACATATACCACTGTGTTTGGTAAAATAAGGACCTTCTCTACCTGGTTTTTAAATTATTTATTGATTGATTGATTTTGAGACAGGGTCTCGCCTTGTAGTTTAGGCTGGCCCTGAGCTCACTACGTAGCCTAGTCGAGCCTCAACCTCACAACAATCCCCCTGCCTCCGCCTCCCGAGTGCTGGGATTACAGGTGTGAGCCACCACGCCCAGCACTCTGGTATGTGGTTACCAGAGATCGAACTCCAGACCGTATACTTGCCAGGAGGACACTGGAACCACTGAGCTAAATCTCGGGCCCGGCTGTATTTAGTACTGTAAGTCCTCTAGAGATGATTAAAGCAGAGTGGAGGCTGCATGCAAATTACATGCAAATCCTGGGCCTTTTTCTGTAAAGCGCCCAAGCGCCCTCAGACTGGTGTCTACAGGGGACAGTCCTGGAGTCCCCAAGCCCAGAAAACAAGAAAAATATGACTCTCTGCTATTTCCGGAGACACAAAAGAACATCCCTGCTCGTTATTTGCATTTTCTTTGTTGGCACAGCACCAAAAGCTGTCTCCACTGTGCATTGTCTTTACCTGTGGAGGAGTCAGGACCACAGCCAGGTGCACCCCAGCCCCACCTGCCCCAGGCAGAGCCGGAAGCTGCTTCTGCTTTCTCTTGAAATCAGCAGCTACTATTTGAGGAGTCTGTCCAAAAGTTGTCTTGTCAGCACTCTTTCCAAAAACACTGGGCAGCTGCGCCCTCTGCCCAGCACGCGCACTGGTCTCGGCAGGATTGCTGAGGACGAGGAGTAGCCGAGTTTGGGGCTCATCTCAGCCAGATGGGGGTGGCAGGTTGGCTTTGGGCTTGCCAAAGCTTAAAAGGAGCTCCCTTTGGCCATCCACGTTCCAAATCAGAGTGCCGGCCGGGCCAAAAAGCTGCCCCCACCCAAAATCTAAACAAGAACCGGAGCCACCTTGGGGCCAGGTGCGGTGCTGCCTGCTTTGTGCGAAAGTCTCGGTCCCCCATGGCCCTCGTGGGCGGGTCACACCAGGTGCTATTTCTGGCTCCATCTGGGACGCTCACGGCTTGGTCTGCTTTCAGGGCTGCATGAAGACGTCCTGCTGCAGCAGGGACCTGAGGAGGGAGGTGGACCTGCTGCGGAGTCTGCGGGTGACAGCGCCTGTGTCCGGGCTGCAGCTGGTGACCCTGGACATGCTGAGCCTCTCGCTGTCCTGGCTGGAGGGGACGGAGCAGCTCCTCGGGGACCTTGGCCTCCAGCTTCCCGGCTCCAGCAAAGGTCACTGGGACTCTCTCTCATGTGGTTGTGTGACTCTAAAATGCTGTGATGAATCCTCCTGTGATGGGCATTTGTCAAGGTGCAGACATGATCTAGTATTCTCTTCTCCCGACACACCTGGCTTGGGAAGTGGTTTTCCTTTAAAACAAAAATACCCAAGCTGCCCATGGTAGCACACACCCATAATCTCAGCGCTCAGGAGGCTGAAGCAGGAGGATCACCATGAGTTCAAGGCTAGCCTGCGCTACACAGTGCATTCAGTGCCAGCCTGTTTACAGAGCAAGACCCTGTCTCAAAAAACAAAAAATGAAACAAAACAACAACACCCAGTGGGACACGGTCACTGAAGAATGTGAAGCACAACACAGACAGAAGGAAAATCCAACCACAGATCTCCTCCCTCCCTCTCCCAGCAGGAGCTGCAGTGCTGAGTCTAACCTCCGCAGCCTTTTCCTTGGAAATGCTGCGTGACTGTAGGCAGGTGACCGTCCCTCTCTGCCTCAGTTTCTCACCTATAAGGTGCAGGTATTAGGACGTACCCCGTGGGCCACTGTGAGGATTAAAACACATGGGTCTAGGGCCGGGGAGTTAGCTCAGTGGTTCCGGCGCCCGTCTTGCAAGCGCAAGGGCCCGGGTTCGATTCCCCGGTAACCACATAACAATACTGGGGTGGAGACCCACACCCAGCAGCAAACAGTACCACATACCACAGTGCCGGGCGTGGTGGCTCATGCCTGTAATCCCAGCACTCGGGAGGCAGAGGCAGGAGGATTGCTGTAACGAGTTTGAGGCTGAGCTCAGGGCCAGCCTGAACCACAAAGCGAGACCCTGTCTCAAAAAACCTAAAAAACACATGGGTCTACGTGGAGCCCTGAGAACGGTCTGATTAGAACGAGTTCTACCTCTGTCCACTGAGTGCTTTTGTCTGTGCAGAGCAGGGTCCCGTGGTGCCCAGTTTCCTTCAGACCCGCACCCAGGGCACAGCGCTGGGGCCCCTTCCATGCCGCACGCACACGTCACTGTAGCTGTCGCAGCGGCAGAGAAGGCGCCGAGGGAGAAGCAGACTGGCCCTGAGCGTGGGTGTCTGTGCCTCCTTCCCCCGCCGTCTGTCGGGTGGAGTGCTGTGGAGCCTCTGTCAGCGCAGTGCTGGGCCAGCAGCCATGTTGTGACTGCGGCCCAGCTCCGAGATGTCAGGAGAAGAGAACATGGAGTATAAAGAGAGGTTCATACTCCTGTCGGCAAGGCAGGCGTTGATGGCAGAAGTCCGTTCTTCAGTATGAACAGCGTTAGAGTGAGCTCCAAAAGACACAAAGGGTGGGCTAGAGTATCCCCTGGGGCACCTAGCTCCCAGCACAGAGCGGTCTGTGGAAGGAGAGGAGCAGAGGACGAGGAAATGACGCGTCTTACCTTTGTCTCCGCCGAAGTTAAGGATCACCTGCCCTCTGGGAGGCACATGTGCAGGGAACACTCTGGAGCCTCTTTTTCTTATCTTCACAGAGGTCAGTGCTAGCACCTTCCTGTGGGGCGGGGCAGGAGGCCCAAGGAGGCTCATGGGAAATCCCATGAGCACCTGGGGCACTGAGCACAGCAGGAAGGACCCAGGCCCGGTCCTCCCCTCAGGAAAGCCGTGACCACAGAGGCTCTCGCACGGCAGCAGAGTATCAGTGCCCAGCCGCATCAGTACTGACACTGTCACCTGCCCCTCCACCCGTCATAGCAGCCATACCACCTTCAGCGTTGCCATGGTCACTGTCACTACCGTCACCACTACAGTTGCCACTGCGTCAGCAGCACTGCCACCGATGTCCCCCCCTCTTCTTCTAACCCCTTCCCATTCCTCCTGTTCCTGGTATTGGGCATTAAGCCTCAGGACCTTCACCCTGAGTTACATCTTTAGCTCTTTTTAAACATTTCTTGTTTTAAAAGAGGATCTTGCCAGCTTGCCCAGGCTCAGACTTGCAGTCTTCATACTCCAGCCTCCTGGACTGCTGGGGTCACAGGCGTACCACGGGCCACTGTGCTCCTTACAGAGGCTGTCATCGGGCCCCACACCAGGACCTCATCTAATCCGCCACCTCCTAAAGGCCCCACCACCAGGCGCCATTAACGAGAGGCCTTGAGATTAAGTTCAAAGTTTCAGGGGAGACGTTCAACATGGAAAGCCCCATTGATGAGCAAGTGCTGAATGGCTTGGACTTTGGAGTCCATCTCTCTCGGTTTGAATTTCAACTGGAACTCTCTCTCTGCGTGGGAAGTAGCTTGTTTGGACCTTGTGATGGACTTCTGCCCATGCCCTGAGGCCTGGAGGTGTGGCGCCAGCAAGCTGTGGCCCCTGGTCACAGGGCCCCTCAGTGAGTGCGCTGCTCTCCGCGGCAGCCCGAGAGTTTGTTGCTTGACTAACTCACGTGAGAGTGGCCTGTCAGGAACCTGCCTCATCGCTGTCCGCACCAGTGGTGGGGTCTAGGGGCCTGTCACCAGCCGCCCAGCTGGGAAGGGCCCCCGGGCCACTGGGAAGATGGCGGACATCTCAGCAGAGCCTCGGCCTGGCCAGCTCCCGGGGCTTCCCTGACTGGGAACAAGAGGCCTTCTAGCATGATTCTGCGCACACGTGGCTATCTGTGTCCGTATCTGAGAGACTGTTACAGATGAAAGAAGTGCCCTGTACTAAAGAATCACGCTCTCTGATATCGGAGAGAAGTGATATCTGAGTGGAAAAAGAAGCAAGTGGCCATACAGGGCGCATCACGTGCTCGCATTTTTGTCTGTTACAAAAGTGCCTGACTGGAAGAGAAACGGAGAGGAGGACAGCTCTTGGTCCAGGGCGCTCTCCCCAGGGCGGGGTCCTCGGGCCTCCGCTGGGCTGAGTCGCTCGGCAGCTATTTACTGAGGCCCGACCCGAGCCGGCCGCTCCGCAGAGCTCTGAGGAGACGGCAGGTCTGTCTCTTTGCTCTGCGTTCTGGATTTCTGCAACGAAATGGATTTTTGTGAGGGACACAAAACTTTCCCGGCCAGAAATACAGGGAAGGCCTGCTGTCCTCCAAGTATCGTGGTTTAATCCGGAATCGTGGCGCGCTGTCCCTCTCCCTTGCTGTTATCCACTCTGAATACCTGGGTGTCCCCTCTGCGCTGAGCAGAGGCTTCTGCCGCCGAGGGGCCCCTGGCAGCTTCGGGGGGCTCTTGGGCTCCCTCTCACCAGCCGGAGTGGCTCCTCCCCGCCCTGCAGGAGGAGGTCAGGATGCTGCTAAACTCAGCCCCACGGCGCCCAGGGGCGCTGAGAGGACGCCAGCGGCTCTTTCTCTAACTCACCCCAGTCACTGCTCTGCAGAAGAGCCTCACGGGTCACCCCGCGACTCCCTCTGCAACCAGCAGCCCCGACTCAGGCCCTGCGGTCAGCCCCGGAGAGCGGAGTCCGGGCCCAGCCACTGGCAGCCACGCAGCTTGAGGCCCTCTGCCTCCGTCACGGGCCATGACAGCTGCGGCAGCGGGGACCAGCCTGAGGGGTGCGCCCCTCCACTCCCGCCATGTTTACAGCAGGCTGCGGCCCTCAGTCGGCCTGCTGCCCCGGCCCCTAGCCCACACTGCACCCCTCACCCTGCCTACACCCCGATCGGTTTTCTGTGACTATGACAAAGTAACCACGAGCATAGCGGCTTCAGACACGAATTTCTGGAGGCTGAAGCCCAAGTTCAGCTTCCCTGGGATAAAGCCAAGGGCGAGGCCGGTTCCCGCGCGGGTGTGATGCGGGGCGGGAGGTGCGCTGAAGCCTGCTCCCTCCTCTCAGC
Organism: Petromus typicus; assembly: GCA_004026965.1. Taxonomy (NCBI): domain Eukaryota; kingdom Metazoa; phylum Chordata; class Mammalia; order Rodentia; family Petromuridae; genus Petromus; species Petromus typicus. The sequence continues at coordinate 10,450 of PVIR01031728.1, forward strand.
GTCTAGAGTTTTGTTTGCCGCTCACAGCTCCTTCCTCTGTCTTCAAAGCCAGCAACACAGCGTCTCTGGCTCCTTTTCTGCAACATAACTTCCCTCTGTCTATAGATAAATCTCCCTCTGTCTCCTGCTTCTAAGAGCTCGGCTAATCCAGAATAATCTTTCATCTCAGAATCCCACACAGCTCATTCTAAAAGTCCCAGGTTCCAGGGGTTGGGGCGGAGTGTGGGTGGGCTGCCTGCCCCCAGCCACCCAAATCCTACCCGGTGAACCCCCTCCGACTTCTGCGCACGGCCAGTGGCCCCCTTGATCCCGTCCTGTGAGCGAGCCCTCCCTCCTCCTGGAACCTCACACGCCCCCCCCCCCGCTCTCTCTCGCTGATACGCCGTCCGGGGTCCCCCAGGTCCCCTGCCAGGTGAGGGCCCGCGCGTCCCACACTGGGCACGCTGTGTCTGGGGCACGCTCAGAACAGCAGCGTCTGCTGGTGGGTTCTTATTCTCCACTCTTAAAAAGAAACTTGAATTCTAGCGCAAGCAAAGCTGATCAGCCATTTGAAAAGTACAAGTCCGACGGCAGCTCGGTGCCCGATGGGAGGAGGGCGGGGCTGTCCTCGTCCCTGTCTGCCAGCTTCCCTGGGATGTTCGTCAGAAAGCGGGGTGTGCGTGTGCACGTGTGCGTGCGTGCGTGTGTGTGCGTGCATGCGTGTGTGTGTGTGTGTGTGTGTGTGTGTGTGTGTGTGTGTGTTTACGGACGGGTGCTCACCTTCTCCCTACGTCTCTTTGTCCAGGCTTCTCTGTGTACCTCACCTGCCTTCTGGAGCACTATAAAAGAATTATGAGCCAGACCCAAGAACTCCAGGTAATTTTTTAAGTTCTATTTTTTTTTCAAAGATCACTTCAGCTCCTGCTTGTCACCTGTACAACGCTGTGCAGTCGAGATCTGCTGGCTCCCTGGACTGAGCCCACACCGGGCAGGGGTGAAAGGGTCTCTCCATTAGCTCCTGAGGAGACTCAGCAGGGCAGAGGCGAGGCGCTGCCCCTGTCTGGGCTCCCGGCCTGAGTGTCCTGCTTGTCTGCCCTGGTCAGAACCCAGAAGACTAGATGCCGTCACGCCTTGAAAATTGTCTTGTGAAATGCAGTAGCAGAAAAGCAGGGCCCGCAGTCCAGCCAGCAGCAGCATTGTCAAAAGGCATATTCTAAAGGCGGCACTCACGGGCACTGTCATTCCGGGCGCCGTAGGTGTCCTCGTGCCGTGTAGGGAGCAGCCATATTCAGCGATTACTGTTTCCCGCTCATCTGCCTGGGTCAGCAGCCAGGCTGGGCACCCTCTTCACCTGGTGTCACTGGCCTTAGCTGATCTGTGTTGCCTCTGGAGCGACTCAGCTCTGCTCCCCAAATCTCTCCTTTTCCCACAAGCCAACCTGGCCTGTTCTGGAGGTGAAAAGGGAGGAAAGAGAGCAGGACCAATCATGCAGGGCTTTTCAAGTCACAGCTTGTTTTATGTCTACTCATATCCTATTGGCCAAAGCAGGTCACATGGCTGAGTAGGGTACCCAGGGAAGGCTATGGGTTGACAATGCAAGTTACATAGGCAAAGATACAGATAAGAGGGAGGCCGAAGAATGGAGACCATTCCATTCAGCCACAGGCGCCGGGGCCAGGGCTAACAGACATCTTCTGCAAAGAGCTGACAGTAAACGATACCTTTGATTTTACAGATCGTACAGCGCAGTTATACCTATTAACCCTGCTGTGGTAGAAGGAATGGCAGCCCTAGATACCATGTAAATCAATGGGAAGGTAGACATGGCTCTATTGCAATAAGATTTTGTTTACAAATCAGGGGAGCAGATCTGGCCTGTGGACTGTAGTCTGTCAACTCCTGGTCTCCTCGTTTTACAGATACGGCTGTCAGACTCCCGAGGGGTTGGGGACTAGTGCATTGGCACAGAGCTCGTTGGTCAGAGAATCAAGACAACCTCAGACCTCCTGACTCCTGCTCACTGACTGACTGACCTAGTTACTGTTGACTGAGGCTCCTGAGCACTGAGACCTTCCCGTTGTTCTCACATTATAACTCTAAGTGCAGGTAGTGTAAGTGACCTCATTTTCTAAGTGGAGAAGCATCTTACAAGAACTAGAACTGAGGCTCTATCTAGATCCAGAATCTGAAGTCTTAAAATTCTACACTTCTCTGCCAGTAACTAGGCTGAGGCTAGTTCGTGTTTTCTCGGCATTTTTGTGAACATCTCTGTCCCCCGAAAGATAAACAATTTGTCAAGACCCGCAGAAAAGATCCTTAGTCCTGTCCCATCAGACTCGGTCTCCTTTTCCCTCAATTAGGTCCAGGTCAACAATGCCAAGGAAACGCAGCAGGCTGTGCTGCAGGAGACGCTGAAGGAGCACCTGGCAGAGAAGGAGAAGCTGAATGAGGAGCGGCTGGAGCTGGAGGGGAAGCTGAAAGCCAGAACCAAGCAGCTGACGGAAGAGAGGGAGGTGAGGTGGCCGACGAGGGCCCTTTCTGTGAGGTGAGGTGGGCCGGGGGAGCTTAGCTACACCTGTGTTCCTGTGGTGGGTCGACGATAATTAAATACCAAAAACAACTTGGAAAGCAGATGATTTGGAATTTGGGGAAAATGCAACCTTATTTGTTTCTACATTGCGGTTGACTGTACAAATCAGACTCGTTACTTCCAGTCCTGGTTTGTAAAAGCAGATGATTTGGAATTCGGGGAAAATGCTACCTCATTTGTTTCTACGTTGCGGTTGACTGTACAAATCAGACTCGTTACTTCCAGTCCTGGTTTGTAAGGGACAGACTGCTTCTAGGTATGTGTTAGACATCAGACGTTCCGTCTGTTGCCTCTTCTGGATGCACATCAGAGAAAACAAGAACCGCCTCTGAGTGCAGAGCGCAGGCCTGTCTGCCGGGAGTCGCTCTCGAGCTAAACCGTGACTCCTCCCTGAGACGCTGGCATTGACAGCTGGGCCCTGGGACGCGTGAGAGGAGCTGTTAGACTTCCGCGCTGGGCACCCTGGGTAACAGATAGTCCTCGTGCCTCGTGACACCCTCACCTCGCCTTTGTAAATGTCCCCGCTCCAAGCTCCCGCAGTCTCCTTCTCAAGAACCCTGACATACTGGGCTGGGATGTAACTCAGTGGTCCAGCACCTGCCTGGCAAATACAAAGTCCTGAGTTTGATCCTGGTACCAAAGGGAAAAACCTGGTATATTTTAGGACTTTGCTTCAGTGGCAAGTCAAACCTGGCATTCCTTCTTTTATCACACATTGTTAACTGTCTGTTTGATCTATCTCCACACTAGGAGTTTAGATCAGGAGTTGGAAAATTTTTTCCAAAATAACCACAAAATGAGTGTTTTCAGTTTTGCTAGCCATATAGTGTGACTGTATGTGACTTCTCAACTTTGCCATTGTGCAAAAGCAGCCATCGACCACAAAGAACAAGGAATGTTCCAATAAAACTTTATTTATAAAGCTCAGGTCGCGGTCTAGAGTGGGTTAGGGCTCCTGTGCGTAGGTTCTCACGCGGGGCCCTACAGCAGGCTCCCTCCAGGGCTCTGCCGCCCACATTCTCCCACGGGTGTGGTGAGCAGTGCAGGCCGAGCCACTCAGCCTGGCAGCGTCCACGTCCCTGCCATGGCAGCTGGGGCACTCAGCAACCGCCCTTGACTTTCAGGCTTTGGAGGACAGCATCGCCCAGCAGAGAAGCAAAGCCCAGGAGGAGCAGAAGAGGGTCTGTGAGCTGGAGGAGCGCCTGGCACAGCAGACGAAGGTGCGCTCGGGCGTGGCTGGCAGGGAGGCCGGCCTGGATGCCTACTGGGAGGGCCGCGGCCTCCTGTCACCCGGGGCTGCCCTGCAGAGCCCGTGCCCTGGGCTCCCCTGCCCACGGCCTCCCTGGGGTGAGCCAGGACCACGGCTGAGCAGGCGCAGCCTGCAGAGCCCGGCTGTGCGCCGGGGCTGCCAGGACGCTCACAAATGTCCCTGACGTGCAGGCTCTGGAAGACAGCGTAGCTCAGGAGAAGGGCAGAGCCAGGCAGGCCGTGGAGGAGGCGCAGCGGAGGGTCTGCGAGCTGGAGAACCGCCTGGCCCGCCAGAAGGAGGTACGCCGCACTCCGGAGGGACGCAGGCTGTGTGGACGCATGGAAGTCAGTTTCTTCTCGATGAATGAACCCAGGGCCTTCACGTGGAGCTACATACCCAGCACTTTAATTTTATTATTGTTTTATTTTTTATATTTTGCGGAACCAGAGATCGAACTCAGGCAGCTGGCAGCACCGCTGAGCCGGATCCCTGGCCCCCTTTAATTTGTCATTTTGAGGCAGGATCTCACTGAGTCACTAAGTTTCTTAGTCTGGGCTCAAACTTGCAGTCCTCCTGCCTCAGCCTCCCAGACAGCTGGACATCGGTTCCAAAGCCTAGGCCTGGGGTGGGGGAGAGTATGACAGTCCCTTCCTGGGACACTGGTGCTGGGCCAAGCTTGGCTGCTTCGAGATGCACAGGGAGGAGTGGTACTCCGGAGAGATCCTGCAGTTACAGCCTTGACGAGCCACAGGGAAAGGGTTGGACGGTATAAAACACACTCCGAGTTCAGGTCTGGGAGAGCAGCCAGGGCAGGCACCCAGCCTTCAGCCCCACGTCCGAGGAGCCCTCCCAGACCAGAGCAGCCGCCCGACTGGGGGTGGGGGTGGCGCAGGAGGCTCCCCCTTTAGGGGCGGTTGGGTCAAAGTCTCTCCCAGGAAGGGCGTCGGCCTGGCCACGCAGACCCTGCAGGCCGCATCCACCTCCTCCTCTGTGTGAGGCTGAGACTCAGAAACTGCTCCATGTCCCCCAGACCCAGACATGTCTCCTGACAAGCCCCACAGGCCAACTCTGATCCTCAAGCCACAGATGGGTAGGGGGGCTGTAAATGTTAGGTCTGTCCCTAGAATGTTTGCTTTTAAATTTGTAAGAAGTTTTTAAGAAATCCAGATCTCCAGCATCTCTTGAAATGTCTGAAAATCTAGCCCCCGTTTGCACTGATGGAAGTGGACTGGGGTTCCACCAAGTAGCCGCAGCTTGCCGCAGTCCTCACCAAGCCCTGGAGGGTCAAACACAGCCCGATTCAGTCCAGCATTTATCACTGAGTTTCTTCCCGAAGTGTAATACTAGAACCCAACATTTCTCTCGCTATGGAGGCTCGGGAAAGACTCCGGACCTCCCTCTGTGAAGAGGTTGGGCTTCTGTTAATATAACCAAACTAGCTTCCTGGGAAGCTATTACGTTGCTAATTCAAATTCGGCTTACAGCTACCCTGGCCCTTTCATGCTCAGGGGCTTCACTAACCCCCAACCCTGAGGCAGCACAGAACAGGACAGCCTTGAATTTGGACAAGACAGGAGTTCAAAACCTGGCTGGGTGACTTCCTGGGTGCACAGCTGTATCAGTATTTGTCTGCTTGGAGGGTGGTTGTGTTTGACCCAGAAATCCATGGGGGCGCAGGTGACCCCAGATCTGGCTCCCCTGTGTAGGTCTTGCTCTCTCTCTGTGCCTGTATCCAGCAGCCCTTTGTACCCATTGCCAGGAGATCTCTAGGGAGTCACCTAAGTCAAAGCCCCCAAGGTCCACAGCTGGGCTGGGATGGCCCTTGGACTTAGGGTCCGAGGTTACAGGGGCTCCCGGAGAAGACGGGAGCTTTGTTGGCAAGGGCAGTGTGCCCAGGCTGCCCAGATCTGCAGAGACATCCACTGCTGCTGGTGGAACCGCTGCGGTTTGCCCTGCGGGTGCCGTGGGCCTCGTGCAGCCACAGATGCGATTTGATCCGTCCTCCTTTCGGACCTTCCCCCACTTTACCAGGTGACCCTTTAGCACCGCAGGGCCTCTGAGTCGCAGTCTGGGTGGGGTGACGTGGGCAGGGCTGGCTCGCGGGTCCCTGCTCTGGCAGGATGCCTCCCAGTGGCTCGGACGGCCTGGCGGAAGGACGTCCCTGCAAGGTGCCACGAGTCCTCCCCAGTTCACAGGAGAAGCCGCACCCTGAAACCTGCCTCCGACTGCAAAGCAAATGCGACGCTCCGTGCTGTCCCGCTCGCCTGCTTTCTTTAGGGCCGGGCCGGGATGTGGAGCCGGAGACCTTTAAAACCACGTTTGAGTGCACAATATACAATATCTCAGCTGTCTAGTGGATTAAATGCTTTCAGTGGGCAGATTGGGCTCCTCAGCCTGGATGTGATGGAAATCGGATCCCAGTTCCGACACCTGGAGACAAGCCGAGTTGGAAGATGCCCTGTGCAAGCCACGCTGCCCTCCCGGGTGGTTAGACAAGGGCAGGGCAGCGGGGAGGAAGCTATTGCATTGCTAATTCAAATTCGGCTAACTCCAACGCGTCAGCCCTTAGCCAAGCAGCTGGTCGCAGCCACTCCAGGTGAAGCTGCCTGGCGGGGACCGCGCAAGGCCACCGTCTCCTCGGCCTGCAGCGTCCTCGGATGCCCCGACCTGCCTTCCCCCCGAACCCCTATTCTGTCTGGCAGATCTGATTCCATGATGGGGAACCCTGTTCTATTACTGTTAGCCCCCCAGTTAAATGCCCTCCCAGCAGTGCGCTGCTCCGGTGTCAGGGAGCCTGCTGCTGCCTGTCTGTGCTCAGCGCCTCTGCGGGCGGCCACAGGCTCGGGGTGCAGACCCGGGGCCCCCGCGTCCCTGTCCCTTGATCTCTCCTCTATAAAGTGGGGCCACCAGCAGCATTCCCGTGGGCAGGGCTGTGGCAGGTCCACCTGACACCAAGGTGCTGGCGTGGTGATTGGCACCAAGTGCTGGCAGCTCTGCCCCGGGCGCAGGCACAAAGGGGCACTCGCTGGCTTTCAGATCTGGGAGAGCGGCATGGCCCATGAGAAGAAGAAAGCGAAGGAGGCACTGGAGGCAGAAAGGAGGAGAGCACAGGACCTGGAGAACCAGCTGACCCAGCAGAAGGAGGTACACGCAGCCAGATCCCTGGAAGGTGCCCGAGAGCAAGGCGGCCCGAGGGGCAGGTGGCCTGGGCAGGTAACTGCACCTGCCGTCCCTCAGTGTCCGCATCCATAAAATGGGACTGCGCAGCCCCAGCCCCCGGCTAAATGCCGCTCCATGTCAGAGACTCAAGAGCAGCAGGTCTGGGGCTGAGGAGGCCGCCTGTGTTGGCCCACAGAGCCCTGGCCCAGGGCCTTCGGGGACAGGAAGTGAGGCCCAGTCTTGTTTCTCCTACCCAACCCCGCCAGCCAGGTACTTTCCAGTGAGGGCCGGGCCTGGTGCCAGGATGCCAGTTTAGTCGGTGGCTGGGTGCCCAGTATGTGCCCTGTGCCTCTTGGGTAGGTCGTTTCCTGAACAAGAGCCGGACACGCTGAACAACGAATCACTGTCGTTCATGTGCACGGCTAAGCCAGGTCCAGCACCCCGGTTCCTGCCCACTGTGCCCAGCTCTGGCCTCGCTCCCCCAGTGCCCTCCCAGTGGCCCCATCCCACCGGGTGCCTGCACTTGGCACCCTGGCAGCCCTTGCCGCACTGTCTCCCCACGCTGTGGACACCTGAGCCCTTGCCCTTGCCCCACAGATCTCCGAGAACGGCATCGCCTGCGAGCGGCACAGGGCGAAGGAGGCCTTAGACAAGGAGAGGCGGCGGGTGCAGGACCTGGAGAACCGCCTGACCCAGCTCAGGGAGGTATGAGTCCAGAGGTGAGGCCCCAGAGCCGGGTCCAGCTCCCCCGCTGCCCCTCTAGCTGTGGGACCATCGCCGTGCATTGGGCGCGCACACACACACACACACACTCACACACTCATGTACACACACACTCACACACTCATGTACACACACACTCATGTACACACACACACATACACACACACTCATGTACACACACACATACACATGCACGCACACACTGCAGGTGATGCATGTATGGCCTCGTGTGTACAGGACACAAGGAAAGAATGCACACACGGACAGCAGAACGCCACGCATGTCGGCCGCTCATGGGGCTCAGAAATGGAGGGGCAGGACCTGTACCCAGGACTCCTGAGTCCTGGACTCCTTAGTCTTCATCCCTGTACTGCAGTTCAGCTTCCTGTGGGGTAAGGAAGGCCGATGGGGTAGGTAAGATGTCAGAGTGTGGACCCTTGTCCACTCTTGTCACTTCCGTGTCCATTTCCCACCAGGACTTGTCCTGGTGATAGTCCTCACCTGCTGAGCTGAGATGCAGTTACCGACAATGACCAGTAGGTGCAGGGGCCGTGGGTGCAGAGGAGGTGCCCAGCTGGGGCCTACCAGCCACGGGGTCCCCGCAGCACAAAGGATACATCTCAAAGTCACGCCAACTGTGAAATACACAACCTGGCAATTATGGGTTAAACTGAAATGGAGAAAATATGGCGTGAAAGGATTTCCCAGGCCCGTGGGACCGAAAGGGTTTCTAAGTCTCCTGACGCGTGTCCTGGATCATGTTCTTCAGAGAAAGTTCCCACACGGTGGCGCCTCCGGGGAGCTAATGTAGAGCCTCTCTGGCCCACCTGGGGAGAAAGGACCACGATCTGCGTGTTCACCGAGCCGTCCCCGTGATGCCAGGCGCCTTGCACAGTGCCAGCGCAGGAGGCGCGTCAGCAGCC
>PVIR01031729.1:0-19205 GCA_004026965.1 Petromus typicus
CCCCCCCCCCGAGCAGACTGCAGACAGTAAAGCCCAGCTGTGTCCAGTAGAAGCCAGAGTCGTGGGTGCAGCATGTGGGGACCCACCCGGTGGCCAGGAGCCTGCGCTACAGGACGCAGACCGCCTCGCCCGGCCAGGGCGAAAGGACAGCAGCCTCTGGTGTCGGTGCTGGCTCCCTGCCATCCTGTCTCTGCACCCCTTCTGAGCGTTAGCTGGACGCTCGCCCCGCGGCAGACCTTGGTGGACACTGCCGACTCTCCCTGCAGCCCAGCTTCCCGGCACGGGCCCTCGGAGCAGGGCCCTCCTGGAACGTTTCCCAGCAGTTCTGGGCCTGCAATGAGGCCCACTGAACGCCTGTGCTCCGGCCGGAGCGAACAAAGCCCCTCGGGCCTACTCTCTGCGCCGCTTCCTGCACGTCTTGTACAAACCATGACCCTCCTCTGTGACCTCCCCGACCTTTCGCAGCCTCTTCCTCTGCTGCCGCACAGCAGGCCCACGAGTCGGGCCGGAAGGTGGGCCGGGTGTATGTGGACCGGTGGATGGGGCCTCGAGGTGCAGGAGTCTGGTCACGGGGACAAGAAGCCACGTTTAGGCTTCGGCAGGACGGTGGCGTGGACACGGCAGCGGAGGGCCAAAGTCTCTCTGAAGACAGCCTCCTCCGCCCCGCCAGCTTCCATCTCTCCTGGGGCTGGTGGATGCCAGGTTTGCGGTTCTTTGGCCCCAGGCACGGGGTGGGCGAAGCTGCCCTGCAGAGGCAGGCCAGCTCTGAGTGCAGCATTCAAAGCAGATAAATTTAGCCACCGCAAACTTGGCCTCCCACAGTCCCTCAAAAAGGGCAACAGGGACCTTCCATGCAACTGGGCAATTCTGCCCCCACTTCGCAGCCAATCTGACCTGAAGGTTCACGCGTGAGTGTGCCCGGGTACCAAACTGCCAAGCAGTGAGAACCATTCACACCTCTGTCCGGTGGGAATAAGGAAAACGCAATACCTCACGCAATGGAATATCAGTGAAAAGCTATGAGAGAAGGTGCGGAACACTGATAGGTGCTACACTGTGAGTCTACTTTAAAAGCACAGTGCAGGGCCGGGGAGTTAGCTCAGTGGTTCCGGCGCCTGTCTTGCAAGCGCAAGGGCCCAGGTTCAATCCCCGGTAACCACATACCATACTGGGCATGGAGACTCACTCCAGCAGCAACCAGTACCACATACCACAGTGCCGGGCGTGGTGGCTCACGCCTGTCATCCCAGCACTCGGGAGGCAGAGGCAGGAGGATTGCTGTGATGTGAGTTTGGGGCTGAGCTCAGGGCCAGCCTGAACCACAAAGCGAGACCCTGTCTCAAAAAAACCTACAAAAAATAAATAAATAAATAAAATAAAAGCACAGTGCTGAAGACCACACAGGGCCTGGGGATTTAGCTCAGAGGTTCTGGCGTCTGCTTGTCAAGAGGAAGGTCCTGAGTTTGATTCCCAGTAACTACATACCTCAAATGCCAGGCTCCTGGAATCCCAGCCCTCGGGAAGCAGAGGCAGGAGGATTGCTGTGAGTTCAAGGCTTGGCCTGGGCCACGCAGTGAGTTCAGGGCCAGCCTGAACTACAAGGTCTAAGCAAGATCCTGTCTCCAAAAACAAGTCCGTCATCTGGGTAACTGGTGACTGCTGGTGGGTTTGGGGCTCCTACCGGGTGCGACAGACCCATGAGGCCAGATTTCTGACCAGGGCTGTCTCCAGCTTCCACCAGCCGTAGAAGACATGAAGGCTGAGGAGCCGGGATGGTCCAGCCCCACGGCCATCTCTGAGCGGAAGCAGGCAGGGTCTCAAGGGTGTCTACCAGCCCCCACACCTCTGCTCTTCTGGGGCCGTTTCTGGGCCTGCTGTGACCTGGGTCTTCCAGTCGGACAGGAGAGGGCAGGACTGTGGCCTGTCAGGAAACACCGACCCTCAAGAGGTGGCCACTGGAAAGCCTGCTTCCTGCCCGACCATCTGTGCGCTCCCAAATACACTGAGCCTGTATCCACAGTCTCCTAAGACGTGAGAGCCTGTCTTCACGCACACACCCTGTCGGGAGCCTATAGAAATAACACAGGAGAAAGCTGTCCCGAGGGGCGGCTGTGGACCAGGTGAAGAAGAGGGAAGATTCCAGGATATACTGCATATCTCTAATCAGCCAGTTTTGTAGGTCATGACACTATTAGTTCAGATAAATGTGACGAATAGGCTTAGCCAGAGGCAGAGGGTGGGTTTTTTAAAGAAAACATTTGCCTGCATTGCCGGGGATTTACCTCAGTGGTGCCGCCTGCCGGGCAAATACAAAGTTGTGCATTTGATCCTCGATACAAAAAAAAAATTGATTGCAAAATTTTATACAAATATAGAAAAGGAAATTTTCTTTGTAACAATGATAAAGCTGTTTTTTAATTATTCACTTTGGTTGTTTGTGGCCTAGAAGCTAAGAAGAGGCTTAGGGTGACATAAATTAGCATTTTTCCTTTGCCTGTCACAGAAATCCAGCCCAAACTATTAAGTACAGGACAGAGTGGTAAGGGCACAGGACCCCAGCGGCAGGAAGATGTCTGGGCAGCAGGAGGGACCGGGACTGGAGTTCTGGGAACTCGTCAGTTCTCCCTGTCCCCTCCCATGCAATGGGGGAGGGGGCCGCTGATGGCTGTATCCCTTTTTTTTGTTTGTTTGTTTTTGAGACAGGTTCTCGCATTGTAGTTCAGGCTGGCCCTGAGCTCAGCCTCCAACTCACATCACAATCCTCCTGCCTCTGCCTCCCGAGTGCTGGGATGACAGGCGTGAGCCACCACGCCCGGCACTGTGGTATGTGGTACTGGTTGCTGCTGGGCGTGAGTCTCCACTTCCAGTATTGTTATGTGGTTACCGGGGATCGAACCCGGGCCCTCGCACTTGCAAGACAGGCACCGAACCACTGAGCTAAATCCTCCCGCCCAGCTCCTACCTTTCTTTGTCCAGTAGTAGGGGTTGAGCTACATCCTAGCCTATTGATTTCTTTATATTATGAGACATAGTCTTAGCTAATTTCTTGTCTTTGGGACTCAATGCCCGACACCACAGATTGAAGGAGAAAAGCTTTATCTTGACTGACAGTTTGTGCGTTTGGGTCCATAGCAGGCTGGCTCCAAAGCAGGGTGGCATGGCAGAGGGAATGCTCTGCCAGGGCAGCAGGCGGCAGAGAGCCTTCCCTCCCAGGTCACACCTAGCAGTAGCTTCAGTGGCGGACTCGTCCACTCCTGACGGTGGCTCCCCACAGGAAGTCCCCTCAGGAAGCCCGAGCAGTGAGGTTGGGGAGGCTGCATGGAGATCAGCACGACAGGCACAGCCTCTAAGTCATCGGGCGCCCGGGCGCCTCTGCTCCAGGGCACTGGGTGCCAGTCATGCCACACACCCAGCCCGCCCCCCACACATGACGACTCCGGTACCCTGAGTCACTCAGTCTCAAGGCCACCTAGCAAACCGCAGGGGTGCAGAGCTCTCTCCAAAGAAACAGCAACAGCGCCTCCTCGTTGGACCCCAGAGACCAGAACCGAGCTGGGGTGCTCAGCAGATACCCTCACAAGCCGAAGCCTGGGTACCGCCCACAAGATTTACTTTACTCCCGTTCCCGCAGCCGAAGCCCGCACCCACCGCAGGCAAGCACCCCACCAATCACGCCGTCCCGATCCTGGTTCACTTTTATTCTGAGGTAGAGTCACCCTAAATTACCCAGGCTGGCTTTGAACTTTCAATCCTCCTGCCTCAGCCTCCCTAGTAGCTGGAGTCATAACTGAGCTCACTGTGTAAACCAGGCCAGCCTCAAACTCAGCTGTCCTGCCCAGCTCATGCTAGCCATTTTAAGGACATATCTTAGTAGTGTAGTTACACTTACAGTATGTGCCCCCCCCCGTCTCCCCCCGGTCCTCAAAGTGAGTTCCTCTTCCCAAACTGAAAGCTACATCCACCTGGGGCTGAGGGTGCGCTTCACCCTGAGGTCCCGCCTTCCTTCCCCGCCTCCAAAAACCGAAGCAAAAAGCCAGCACTTCGCTGCTGCCTTCTCCTCCTGCCGCCCTCCAAGCTGCCTCCAGCTCTGTCCCAGGCATCTGATCACGTGCTCCTCAGAGGCTGTTTCAACACTGCCGTAAGGGTGCGCAGGTAGGGGGAGCTGTTCAGAACTTTTCAGACACAGGGGATTCACAGTCCTCTCTGCAGGCTTATATTCCCAGCTTTATGTATTTATTTGAGACAGGGACTCGCTTTTTGAATTCAGGCTGGCCCTGAGCTCACTATGTAACCCAGACTGTCCTCAAGCTCAGTTATCCTCCCACCTGAGCCTCCCAAGTGCTACCATGTCTGGCTACTCTTTGCCTTAAAAAAAAAAAAAGGATTAAAGGAGAAAATCTAATATTTATGTTTTATTATTTACTTATTAGGATTTTCTTTTTCTTTCTTTTTTTCTTTTTTTTTGGAGACAGAGTCTTACTATACAGCCCAGGCTGGTCTTGAATCATGGCAAATCTTGAGACGTAGTCTCCTGAGTGCTGGGATTACAGGCATATGCCACCATGCCTGGATTGTTAGGGGTTTTTTTCTTTTTTCTTTTTTAAATTTTTTTTTTGAGACAGGGTCTCACTTTGTGGTTCAGGCTGGCCCTGAGCTCAGCCTCCAACTCACATCACAGCAATCCTCCTGCCTCTGCCTCCCGAGTGCTGGGATTACAGGCGTGAACCACCACGCCCGGCACTGTGGTGTGTGGTACTGGTTGCTGCTGGGGTGAGTCTCCACACCCAGTATTGTTATGTGGTTACTGGGGATCGAACCTGGGTCCTTGCTCTTGCAAGACAGGCGCTGGAACCACTGAGCTAAATCCCCAGCCCTAGGGGTTTTTTCCTTAATGAAATAACTTTTTGCTTGTGGTAAAATTACACATAAACATTAAACTCACCATCAAAACTATTTTTAAGAGTACAGTACACTTCAAGATGGGCGTAGTGACACATGTCTGTAATTCCAGCGCTCAGGAGGCAGAGGCAGGAGGGTTGCTGCAAGATCAAGGCCACCCTGGGCTACACAGTGAGTTTAAGGCTAGCCTGAACTACAAGGTGAGACCATGTCTCCATAAAAATAAATAATAAGGGGAGAGTCCACCTCCGTAATTTTAAATTCAGGTTTGTAATCTCACCAAATTCTAACCTCTTCAGGTCTCTGCAGGTAGCAGCAGCTCAGAGTGCTGGGGTTCCCCACTCCCGCCCTCTCCCCACTACTCGTCAGAGCTCCGGCCCTGCCCTCCAAAGCTCCAGCAGGCTGTCAGGCTGTTCCTGGGACAGTTGGGAAAGACACCAACATATCAGCATTTTGTAACCATTTACATGAAATGGCTGTCACTTTGCAAAACAGATGCACAAAGACCAGCTCAGTCGTGGTGCATGAAGCAGGGCGGCACGGCAGAGGGAAGGAGCTCGCCAGCCTCAGTGCTTACGTCTGTGCTTCCCTATGATGTCACCACTCCTGCCACGGATAGAGACACAGACACACGCAGACTTGCACTGAGCCTGGCCACGACTCTCCATTTTCAGGGCATGCTTTTGTCGTGGCCTCTGAGTTCGCCTCACAAGGCAGTCTCCGGAAGGCTCCTGGTCTTCCAATGCCCACAGGCCCCATCGCTTTCTCCCCCAGCTCCCCAAGTCTGACCAGGAGAAAACAGAGCCAGCAGAAGGGCCCGGAAGCAGGTCTAAGCCGGTTCTCCCTGAGGTCTCTTCAGGGGCCACCGCTTGCACTACCGGAGCCCCAGTCTCATCTTCCCACCAAACACGGGGTTGAGGGGCCAGGGGGACCTGTGGTGAAGACCTGAAGAAGTCGGCTGGGCTGGCAGGAGGGTGTGGGGCCGAAGGAGGAGACAGGGTGGCAATCTCCCAGAGCAGCAGAGGCTGCGGCTCAGGGCCTGGGGGAGGCCAGGCCTCTGCACCCCCCTCCTGGCCTCTGTGGGGTGAGACCAAGTTCGGCAGCCACTGCCCACCCCAGCCCCCCTCACACAGGAAACGCTTGCTCGCCACAGCAGCCACATCACCCAGGTCACCAGGGAAACACCCCGCGGGCCAGGAGTTGGGGTGCAGTCGCCTCCCTTCCGCTCTTGCCCGCCTGCACCTCCCGGCATGCACAGGGACACTGGCCCTGAGGAGGGACAGGAGCCTGCTGACCCAAGGTGAGTGGGTGCAAGAGGCCCCTGCAGGTGGGAAAGGGGCCCAGAGGCGGTGGGGACCCAGCTCCTCAGTGGAGCCTGAGGCCACCGCGGCTCCCAGCCGGGGGCAGAGGGAAGGAGGGCAGCCGCTGAGGGCCGCGGGGTCCCGGAAGTGCATGCCCTGCTCCTCCCCAGCCCACTCCTCTGCCCAGGGCCTGAGGGGCAGGGGCAGGAGAGAGACCTTAGGGACCCCAGGCCTTCTCTGAAGCACCCTAGGTTTGGGGAAACGCTGCCCCCTAAGGGACTGGGAAGCCCGCAGGCCCTGCCTGCCCTCTGGCCTGGCCCTGCTTGCTGTCACTCTGAGTCCCTCTGCAGCCTCTCTCTCTCCTTCCTTCTTGCCCCGTCCCTCCCTCTGTCTCTGTCTGTCTGTCTGTCTCTGTTCAGAGGGTTGAACCCAGCGCCTGTGCCTGAGCTGCATCCCCAGCCCTTCCTGATTTTTATTTTGAGACAAGGTCCTGCCTCAGCCTCCCAGAGCGCTGGGGTTACAGCTCGGTGCCACCACAGCGAGCCCTCGGTCCTTCTTGGGCCGCCCAGATACCTCTCTCCCTCCTGACGCTGCCAACTGTGTCTCCTTGGCTTCCTCCACTCACCCTGTCTCCAGATGCCCTCGACTCCCAGTCAGCTGGGCAGGCGCCTGGAGCGAGCCCCCGCGGCCGAGGCAGCCCTGTGGCCCCCGCTGCCCTGCGGCCCCTGCATTCCCATCCTGCTGGCCCTGGCCGCGCTCGCAGCCTTCTTCATCCTGACCACCGCCGTGCTGGCCGAGCGCCTGTTCCGCCGCGCCGGGCGCCCCGACCCTGGCCCCGGGCCCCGCGCGCCCACCCTGGTCTGGCGCCCCGGGGGAGAGCTGTGGATCGAGCCGGCAGGCACCGCGCGGGAGCGCTCGGAGGACTGGTACGGCTGCGAGGTGCCCCTGCTCCCCGCCGGGCCCCCGGAGCCGCCTCCCCCCGGGGGCACCCTGGAGGCCCGGGCCAGCGCCCCGCCCGCCCCGCGCGCCGCCCCCAGCCCCTCGGCCCCCCGAGGGCCCCCGGAGCTCCCGGCCCAAAGCAGCTTCTGGGGGCCTCCGCCGCGCTCCGAGTGGCCCCCGGACGCCGGCCTAGTGAGCTGGGCGGGGCCCGAGCTGAGCACCGAGGCGCCCGCCGGGCTCTGGAGCCCCGGGGCCTGGAGGCCGCGGCCCGGGAGCCCGGAGCCCGACTGGGGCCTCCAGCCCCGGGTGACCCTGGAGCAGATCTCCGCGTTCTGGCGGCGGGAAGGCCGGACCAGCGTGGGCTTCTGAGCCCGGCCCGAGGGGCGGCCGAGAGCGCCGCAGCCTGCCGCCGGCCGCCCAAAGCGGAACTGCGTCCCTGAGAAGGCACCGCACAGGACGCGGCCGGCGAGGACGCCTGTCGTCCCCCGACTGCCAAGGAGAGCAGGCCAGGCTGGGTGGCAGCCAGGCCACAGTGGGGGCCGCAGGCCGGCGTGGGGAAGACCTGTCCCCCGGCGCGGCCTCGGCCCGGATCGCAGCGGCCGGACGGGCCTGTGTACAGTGGACCTTCCCAGGGAAACGGAGCCTGGGCCGGCCGGGGACCCGCTTCCGGGGCGGGAGGGCTGATATCCCCGACTTCACGCGTGAATTCTAGGACTTGACCTACGGGCTTAGCACCTTAGGATTATCCACTTGTTTTCTTTATATTGACTATTTGCTTAATAAATTTATTTTAAAAGGAATCTTTTTGTATCATTTCACTAAGTGGAAAATCAGTATCACATGCTATAAACATAAGGTAAACGTGAAAACAAATACAATATAGACAAAGTTGAGAGGTTTCGAGTTGCTGGT
The DNA here is from genome assembly GCA_004026965.1 of Petromus typicus. Classification (NCBI taxonomy): domain Eukaryota; kingdom Metazoa; phylum Chordata; class Mammalia; order Rodentia; family Petromuridae; genus Petromus; species Petromus typicus. The sequence goes on from PVIR01031729.1 coordinate 8,052, forward strand.
TGAGTTGACCGCAAACTCTGCTTTATGAGATTTTTTCAGTGCTGAGGCTGGAACCCAGCGCCCAGAACCTTCCTGGTATTAGGCAAAGGCTCTCCTTCTGAGCCACAAGCCGGCCCCCTGCTCTTTACTGAAAGGAGATGGCCGAGCGGAGTAACACCGGCCCTACTCCCAGCTACTCAGAAGGCTGAGGCAGGAGGATCAAAAGCTCAGTCTGAACAATGTAGCAAGAACCTCTCCCATTATATAAAATACAGGGGGTGGGGATATAGCTCAGGGATAAAGCACTCCTTAGAGCAGTTCCAGTCCTGGGCACAAAGAGAGGGGGCGGTCGGATGGACCAGCAATTTGGAAAAGTGTCAGACTCTAGCACCAAACTGAGACCTTCTCTTGGGAACGCTGAGGCAGGCAGAGCGCATGCAGCAGCAGGGAGAGGTGCCCGAGCCCTCTCGAAGAAGGGGCAGCCTCCGGGCAGAGGAGAAGCCTCCGGAGGGCGTGGTCCACCGGGCCCAAGCTGGCCGCAGTCTTCCCTGAGGGCAGCCAGCGAACACGGGCAGGGCTGGGACGAAGTGACACAACTTCCCAAAACTGGAAGCCAGGCGCCCATCTGTCTCTGTTGCCCGTGCGTGGTAACTGTGGCATCTCATCCCTCCACTGACAGGAGTGAAGATTCTCCCCATGGGAGCGAAGGCCCAGAGAAGAAGGCGGACATAGCAAGCAGCTCATGCCCATCTGCTCCACTATTGAATCACCTTGCTCAGAGACCTCAAGACGGCTTTTTTCCGAGTGTGGTGGCTGACACCTGTAATCCCAGCAGTTGGGAGGCAGAGGCAAGAGGACTGCTGTGAGTTCCAGGCTTGATGGAGCTACATAGTGAGCTCAGGGCCAGCCTGAACTACAAAGACCTTGTCTCCAAAAAAAAAGTCATTTTTATATTTAAGGGCTCATCTTCCTTCTCTGACCAACAAGAGGGCTGGAAGACGAACAAAGTGGTCCATTTGGACATTTCTTCATGTAACATTAGGAGTGCTTTAAAATGAAAGGGGGACAGACAGACGGACGGACGGATGGATGGACGGACACAACAGAGGGTGTGTGCTCTAGGGAATGGAGCGATGGTGTGGTCTGCCCAAAACAGACTACAGCTGGCTTTCTCCAGGACCTTTCTAGGTTCAGACCCAGAACATGATCTGAAGCCTCACAGGAACCCAGATGGGGGTAATGAGTAACTAGATGGACTCATTGTTTTATCCTTTCTCTACTTTAACTTTAGGTTTTGTTTTGTTTGTTTGTTTTAGTTTAGGTTTGTCTTGATTTGTGTGGGGTGTTTTTTTTTTTTAAACAGGGTCTCGATTTTGTAGTTCAGGCTGGCTCTGAACTGTACAGTGCAGGCAAGCCTCAAACTCACAGAAATCTGCCTGCCTCTGCCTCCCAAGTGCTGGGTTTACAAGCATAAGCCCCTGCGCCTGTCATTGCGATATGTAGTATCAGGGATCGAACTCTGGATCTTGCGCTTGCCAGGCAGACACTGGAACCACTGAGCTAAATCCTCAGCCCTTAATTTTGGGTTTTCTGAAGAGGAGTCTCACTCTGCGGCCCTGGCTGGCTTTGAACTCATGGTGATCTTCCTGTCTCAGCTTCCTGAGTGCTAGAATCACAGGTGCAAGCTGCCACACATAGACCCCTTCTCAGTTTTAAACCCCCATCCCGCAGTAGTTGGGCTTGATCCCAGAACCTGGCACTTGCTGGACAACACTCTGCTCCCAAGTTGTACCCTCAGCCTCTCCCACCCATTGCAATACCTCTCTCTTGTCATCTTTGCTGCCTTGTGAGAGCTATGTCCTCTTTCCCCTGTGAGGCCTGTTTGCCAGCCCAGCTGGAGTCAGCTGATTATGGACTGAAAGCTCCACAAACGCAGCCAAATGAACCCTTCCCCTCTAGAAACAAAAACAATCAGAATTCTCCCCCGCTCAGAAGTAACCACCAACCGTTAGCTCCCTCGCCTCCTTTACATTGGTCTTCTGGACACAGCTACCCGTCTCAGCACCTCCCTCTCCCACTGCCTGCAGCGAGTGGTAGCTTCCGCACACTTTCAGAACTTACAGAAACTGCTTTTGCCAAAACCACCACCAACATCATGATTTTAATCAAAGACTCTTGTAACCTCCTGCAGGCGCATCGTTACGTTACACATTTTGATTACTTTCTTGTCACAGAACTCTGTGACTCAACACAGTACCCCCCCCCAACTTTGAAAATTTTTCGGATTTTCTTGGGGCTTTTTTTTTGCGGGGGAGAGATCCCAGCTGGCCACAAGCTGTGTGATCCTCCTGTCTCAGACTCCAGTGCTGGGATTACAGGCCCGCACCAACCTTTCCAAGCCACTGAGCTACCCTGGGAGCTTGGATGAGTGTCAGATGAAAGGATTCAGCTGGGCCAGGGGCTGGTTACTCCACCTCGTTTTCCAACCCTCCTTGGCCCGCTTGGCCTCCCAAGGAGGCACGAGGAAGGGACGGAGGCGCGAGCGCAGCGCCCCTGGTGACGGTGCCGGGTAGCTCCCTCAGCCGTTCCCATGGTCTCTCGAGCAGAATCCAGACGAGGGCGGCCGCGTTCCAATTACTTGCTGTTTACGCCGAGCTCTGCGTGCCGTCTGCACGGGGCGGATATTCAGCCGCTTGCCCGGGTCCGGGATTTCAGGTCCGCCTGGCCCCTGCGGCAGGCCCTGGAGCGGCTCTCAGGGCAAGCGGGGCTCGGGGTCGCACTCGCGGGCCGCGCCGCCGGGCGTCACCTCCCGGCGATCGGCCTGAGCGGCGCGGAGCGGGAGCGGCCTCCGGGAAGCCTCCCGGCCACGGCTACGCACCTCTCGGTCCCAGCTCGGACGGAGCCCGCGTCCTCGCTGCGGCTCTGGGGTCTGGAGCCGCGCGGCGCCCCGCTGCTGGCTTTCCGAGGCAGCTGCCGTCTCGCACGCGGCGGGGACCGCTTTCGGCGTCCCAGGATTCAGCCCTGGGCTTCCAGCGCTCGGGCCTGGAGGTTCCTGGAAGGGCCGAGTGACCGGTTCAGCCTGGCAGATTCCCGTTTGCAGCCGCCGGTCCCTGCAGCCTCGCCGCTCGTGGCCCACGCGGGCCGGAACCCACCCACTCCCGCAGCTCTGCGGTCCCCAGGCCCCCCGGGCCGGTCTCCTGCCTTCACACCGGCAGCACACTGCTTTGAGGGGCTCAGTTTGCCTTGGGGAATGAGGTGCTGCCTCGGCTGAGTTGGGGGGGGCTGGGGTGAAGACGGAGGGAGCCTGGAGGCGGTCGGGGCCCAGGACTGAGAGCCTGAGCTCCCCCAAATATAGGGGGTCGGGGGCGTGAGACACGCTTCTCATGGTTCAGAGAACTGTCACTTCATGGGGACCAACGCTTTTTACTGCTTGAATCTCTTACACTTTCTTTTTTTTTTTAGGTTTTTTGAGACAGGGTCTCGCTTTGTGGTTCAGGCTGGCCCTGAGCTCAGCCTCCAACTCACATCACAGCAATCCTCCTGCCTCTGCCTCCCGAGTGCTGGGATTACAGGCGTGAGCCACCACGCCCGGCACTGTGGTATGTGGTACTGGTTTCGGGTACCAGTATTGTTATGTGGTTACCGGGATCGAACCTGGGTCCTTGCGCTTGCAAGACGGGCGCCAGAACCACTGAGCTAAATCCCCGGCCCGAATCTCTTACACTTTCAAAGAGCTTTAAACTGGGTGTGACGGTTCGCACCTACAGCCCCAACTACTTGGGTGGCTGAGGCAGGGTCGCTTGTGTCCAGGAGCTGAATGGGTCTCTCACCACCTCTCTCCCTCTTCCAGTGCTAGGGACTGGACTTAAAGGTACTCTCCCACTGAGATACATCCCCATCCTATTTTTTTTTTTTTCCTTTGGAAACAGGGATTGCCAAACAGCCCAGGCTGCCCTCAAATTTGAGATCACCCCACCCCAGCCCTCCGAGTAGCTGAGATTATGGATGTATATCACCACATCTGGCTAGTTTTGGGGTGTTTCAACATGGATGCTGGGTTTTGCTGGATTTTTTGTTGTTGTTGTCCTTATTCCTTTTGTAGTTCAAGCTGGCCTGAGCCCAGGTGAGCCTTGAACTCACAGGAATCCTCCTGCCTCTGCCTCCTCAGTGCTAGGATTTCAGGCATGAGCCACCGTGCCCAGCACTGTCGTGTGTGTGGTACAGGGGGCGAACTTGGGACCTTGGCTTGCCCGGCAGACGTCACCACTGAGCTACATCCCTGGCCCTTGTTTTGTTTTCTGAGACCGTTCAGGCGCCCCTGCCTGCGCGGCCCTTATGTCGTCCAGGTGGCCTGGAACTCTCAGTGGTCCTCCCAAGGGCTGGGATGCCAGGCATGCACCAGCTTCTGCCACTTTCATCACCGCGGAGCTGCTCACTCAGGCTGTGGGGCTTCGGGAGGCCAGCGCCTGACTGACCAGTCACATGAATCAGAAGGAGCATCCAGACTCCACAGAAGACAGTAGGCAAAAAATATAGGGCCAGGGAGTTAGCTCAGTGGTTCCGGTGCCTGTCTCGCAAGCGCAAGGACCCGGGTTCGATTCCCCGGTAACCACATACAATACTGGGCATGGAGACTCACGTCCAGCAGCAACCAGTACCACATACCACAGTGCCGGGCGTGGTGGCTCACGCCTGTCATCCCAGCACTCGGGAGGCAGAGGCAGGAGGATTGCTGTGATGTGAGTTTGGGGCTGAGCTCAGGGCCAGCCTGAACTACAAAGTGAGACCCTGTCTCAAAAAATAAATAAATAAATAAATAAATAAATAAAATATATATATAAATATATATATATATATAAAATATATATATATCCGTCTTGTGGTTAGATGCATTGCAGCAATTTCTAATCTTCACTGACACTTACTATGTATCACTTATCACCAAAAAACCCCATAAGGTCGGATCATTTATTGGACCCACTTTCAGAATGGAAAACTGAGGCAGACAGAGTGAGTGCAGCCCTGGCAGGGGCACTGCAGCAGGCGCAGTGCGGAGCTGAGGCCAGGCCCCACGACTGTGGCCTGCGTGTCTCCTGCACCACGTCAACCACAGCCGTGGCCGCCTCCTGGCTTCAGAATCGGGGGGTGACTGGCTCTTCGGCAAACAGCTTGAGGGAGAAGTCGAGGGCCGGGGCGGCCTGGGTCAGCATCCCCAGGGAGATGACATCGACGCAGGGCCCGCAGAACTGGGCGAGGTTGTCCAGGGTGACGCCCCCACTGGCTTCCACAGCCACTTGTGGAAACTGGGCCTTCAGCGCTGCAGCCGTGGGGTGCAGCTCCTGCAGGACACACCTGGGCCAGGTGAGAGCCCCTCCCAGCCCACCCCCGGAGGAGACCCGCCTCACCTCAGGCTGGAAGTTGTCCAGCATGACCAGGTCGGCGCCGGCCCGGGCTGCCTGCACGGCCTCCTGCAGGGAGCCACACTCCACCTCCACCTTCAGCGAGAAGCCAGCGGCCTGCCGGGCACCCTGCACAGCCTGCGGGGAGAGGGCAGCCTGGGGCTTGCACCCACTGCGCCTGCAGCAGCGTCCAAACTCCCTGCCCAGAGAACGGGCTTGAGCCGATCAGAACACCGGATCTGGGATGCGCTGTGTCAGGTTTACCAGCAGGGGCTACCATGCTCACGGGGTGAGTAGTGGCCCTGAGTTCAACTTGACTCTGAATATTGAAACTGGACAGGGTCCCCAGAACGCGAGGCGGGGTGCAGTGTGGCAGCGGGGGAGGCTGGCAAGACCCTGGGGTGCTCAGACAGAAGGAGACCAGGTCCCACCAGTCTGAGTAATCATGCTTGGAAACAGGTCCCGGGCCCCGAGGCCCTCCAACTGCTCAGCAGCCTCGAGCTGGCGCTGTCTGCCAGCCTCCAGAGAGGCGGGGGCACAGGCAAGGCCCATCCCATCCCGCCACCCGGTGCTGTCTTCAGGCGCATCCGAGCCCCTGGCTCAGTGGTAGGGCGGAGAGCAGGAACTGATCCGGCCTCTGCCCTGTCGGCACTGCGCTGGGATGGGGTGAGGGCTGGACCAAGTGGGGACAGGCTCCGCCAGGCACGCACCTTGTCCACGCCGCCAGCTGCCACGATGTGGTTGTCCTTCACCATCACCAGGCCGCCCAGGTCGTACCGGTGGCAGGCGGCCCCGCCCACCAGGAGCCCGTACTTCTCCACCAGCCGGAAGCCTGGCGTGGTCTTCCTCGTGCCTGCCACGTGCCCACTCCAGCCAGTGGCCTTGGCAAGCTCCACGGCAGCAGTGGCTGCACTGGCAACCCCACTGCAGCGGGCCAACGTGTTCAGGGCCACCCGCTCCCCAAGCAGCAGGCGATGGGCAGGGCCCCGGACCTCAGCCACCTTGACCACAGGTGCCAGCCTTGACCCCTCAGGGAGAAACCAGGAGACGTGGCAGCTGAGCTGGGCAAAGATGGCATCAAAGAAAGGCCGTCCAGCCAGGATGCCAGGGGATTTGGCCCACAATGCGGCCTGGGCGGGGATGGCCCCCGTGGCCAGCGCTGCGAAGTTGAGGCCAGGACAGTCCTCTTGGAGCCAGCTGTCGGCCAGGGCTGCCAGCGTGGTGGGGGGCAGCAGGAGCGGCAGGCCTGGAGGAGGAGGAGGGACATCTGCTGTGCTTCTGGCATGAGACAGCGAAACCTTCCACCGCCCTGCCCTCGGCCACTGGCCAGTCAGAAAGAGGCTCCCCGTGGGGGCGGGGCGGGGGACGGGGCCTGTGCACCAGAAAGACGCGCCGCCAGATAGGGCAGCTAAAAACAAAGGACACCAAGTAAATCTAAAGCTCCGATAAACATCGAGCAACTCTAAAACAGGATAGGAAGGCAGGTGTGCTGCACCTCCGTACTTGCTGTACTCTGGGAGGCTGAGGCAGGAGATCGCAAGTTCAAGGTCAGCCGGGGCACTTTAGGGAAACCCTGTCTCAAAGTTTGAAGATGGCGAGGCTGGGGATGGAGCTCAGCGGGGCCCCTGCCTGCCCAGCAAGTGTCCGGTCCTGAGCTCCAACTTTGGTTCCAGAAAGAAAAAAAATTAAGATGCGAGTGCGGACATAGCCCAGTGCTTGCTGGCACAAATGCGGGTTCAGTTCCAGCACGGAGAAAAGCTCGCGGTGGGATCGGCGCCCGACAGAACGCGGCCCGTTGCGTGTGGGCAGTGCGCCTTGAGCAGACTGGCCTGCGTTTCTCGGTAGGTCTCGCGCTGGGCCCGCGGCCTTCGCGGACCAGAAGGAGCGCTGTCCTCCTGCCCCCGCCCACCTCGCCCCGTGCGGGGGCCGCGAACCGAGGTCTCTGCGGCCCGCACCGCCTGCTGCCCGCCTTACGTTACCATGTAGCACAGGTGGCCTGGAACTCTGGGCGCCGCTGCCTTTGCCTCCGGAGCTGCTTCTGGAGCAGTCCTCGGTGATGGCCCTCCCTGCCCCACTGTCCCGTCTCGTACTGTGTCTAGGCTGGAGTCCGTGTCCCCAGTCTTCACCCAAGGCCTGGACGGAACTGCAGCGGGGCTGGAGCTCCTCCCGCCCGCTCAGCCCAAACTCCTGTGCTGATGCGTCCCAGCCTCCTGAGCAGCGGGGGCACAACACACTTTATAAGAAGTATGTTTGACTCTTTCCAGTGGTAAGTAAGGGACAAACTGTGATACATCTGTCAAATGCTGGAGAAAAAAAAATCATCCAGAACTGAGCAGGCTGAGGCAGGAGGATTCCTGTGAGTTTAAACCCAGCCTGGGCGATTTGGGGACTTAGCGCTGGGTCTCAAAATTAAAAATAAAAGGCTAGGAATGTACTCAGTGTGGGGTCCTGCATTCAGTCTCCATTACAAAAGAAGGAGTCAACTACACACAATAGGAAAACCTTTGTTGTCAACTACACACATAGGAAAACTGCCTCCCTGCAGTGCGGTCCAGGCCTTGGGTGAAGACTGGGGACAGAAACTCCAGCCTAGACCAGCACAGACGGGACAGTGTGGGGCAGGGAGGGCACTAGAGAAGATAAGGGGGAAGGGGACATAAAAGTTAAGAAGTTCTGGGGGTGGGAACTGAGGACGGACCTGTCAGCTGAGGAGTCTGGACAGTCCAGCAGCCAGAGAGCGCTGTGGCGAGAACGTCCCAACGGGTCACCTCAGCCACTGGCCGAGGCCAAGGGAGCTGGAGGCGGCTGCCTGGACCAAAAGCACTGAGTCCCTGAGCTCAGGCAGCCGCTGCAGGAGCAGAGGCCAAGCCAGAGGGGGAGCAGCAGCCCAGGGAGGGTGCCCGGTCACGCCGTCGGGGGTGGAGCCCGGTCCCTGTGCTCGGGCTGAAGGCGGACACGAGTAGTTCTAGAGAAGGCCAGCTGGGCATACCGGCGCTCGTTTGTAACCCCAGCTCTCCGGGAGGCTGAAGCACGCAGACTAAAAGTTCAAGTCCAGCCTGGATAACCTGAGGACTTGCTATGAGCCTGTCTCTAAGTGGATCAAAAAAAGTTTTAGGGGGCCGGGGATTTAGCTCAGTGGTTCCCGTGCCTGCTTTGCAAAACAAGGGCACGGGTTTATCCCTGGTAGCCACATACCACAGTGCCAGCCGTAATGACTCACACCGGTAATCCCAGCACTCTGGAGGCAGAGGCAGGAGGACTGCTGAGTTGAAAGCTGAGTTCGGGATCAGCCTGAACTGCAAAGTGAGACCTTGTGTCAAAAGAAGAAGGAGAAGGAGGAGAGGGCACGGGGTAGGGGAAGAAGAGGAGGAAGAGGAGGAGGAGGAGGAGGAAGGACAAGAACGAGCACTCAGTGTAGACTACATCTCATACGGCCCGTCTCCATCCATAGGAAATGCTAGAAGAGGCAGACAGGTAGACACGGACAGCAAGAGTGGAGCTTCCAGGAGCCGGGAAAGAACTAAAATGGCATGAGATCATACTTAGGGCCGTATGGTGACGGCTGCAGTGCTTGGTAAATCTACTGCAAGTCGTTGAGTTGCACACTTAGAGAGAGACCCGGTGAAAGACACAAGCACCTGTGCTTTAGTGAATCAGAGCGCGAGGGAGTCGGAGGTGGCACGGGATGGGTACGGCCAGAGTGTGTCCCACACGTGGGCCACACCACACCGCCTGCAAGAGTGCGCGTGAATTGTTTACCGGAAGCCAGGTGTCTGCCGCGGGCACCTCCTGACAACTGCAAAGGTCCGGCCGGAACAGCTGTGCCTGACTCAGATCAGACTTCCAGAGGGAGCCGCCCATTTGTAAAAAAACAAACACAATGAAAACCAGGGGCAGCGAATTGTGATTTACGCCACAGGGTTCCAACCAGCAAGGTCTACCAAAAATAGACGAATTTCTTCAACACATAAACTATCAGGAAAACAAGAGATTAAAAGAATCCCCAAATGGATTGAGATTTAGCTCAGCGGCTCTGGCGTCTGCCTGGCAATCGAAAGGTCCTGAGTTTGATCCCCAGTAACCACACTCCACAGCCCGGGGCGTGGTGGCTCACACCTGTAATCCCAGCACTCAGGAGGCAGAGGCAGGAGGATTGCTGAGTTCGAGGCTGGCCTGGGCTACACAGTGCGTTCAGGGTCAGCCTGAACTACAAAGTGAGACCTTGTCTCAAAAACACACAAAAAACAGAACCCCCGAACACACATTTACGGACCACAATGTATAGATCTTATTTCAATTCAAATTTTTTTTTCACATTTTGATACATTCTCCCCATACAGTTCAGGCTGGCCTCAAACTCATGGCAGTCCCGTCTTGGCCTCCTGAATTCTGGGACTCCAGGCATGGACCACCACACCCAGTCTCTCTTCTCTCTCTCTCTTTTTTTTTTCTGCACTGCTGCAGATAGAACCCAGGGCCTTACACGTGGGGGGCAAGCGCTCTGCCACTGAGTGGCACCCAGCACTGGATCCTGCTTCAAAGAAACAAGCTGAAACATTTTGGGACCATGGAGAATCTGGTCACTGATTTTGATAACGTGAAAGAAACTGTAAAAGCCTAAGTTGTGCCAACGGTACTGTGGCTACACCACGAAGAGAAGTCTTTCTCACTCAGTGTGGCGAGGCCTGGGGGAGCCTGAATCAGCTAACACCTGAGGGGTCGGGCCAGGCGCAGGCGTTACCGTACTTCTCCATCTATTTGTGTATGTGGGAAATTCACTGTATTGGAAAATAACCCAGCACTCCAGGAGGCTGATGCAGTAGAATTGTGAGTTTGAGCCCAACCGGGAAAATTGAGCAACTTAGCAAGACCCCTTCCTGTGTGTGGCTTTGAGGAGCCGCCTCTCAAGGCAGCATCTCCCAAGAGGGAGGCGCTGCCCAGAGCTGGGGCAGGGCGACCGTGAGAGCGCTTCCAGGCCGCCGGCACGCAGTCTAGTTTCGTCCTGTGGCATGTATCCCGATCTGTCAGGTGATACTTTGAACTGGTTGTCCTCCGTGAACGAAACTACTAGATCTTCAGGGCAGTGTCTGTCTATAACCCCAGGACTCTGAGGCTGAGGCAAGAGGCTGGTGAGTCCACTCCAGGCGGCCTGGACAACTCAGTGAACTAGTGAGAGCCAAGCTCGAGACAATCAATCAATCAATCAATCAATCGGATATCAAAGGGCTGGGGATGTGCTGCGAAGGCTCTGAGCCTGACCCCCAATACCAAAAAGAAAACAAAACGGGTTCGTCCACTCACGGGTCCCCCTTCTGTCCTTTTTAGGCAGAAGCTTTCTTTCTCAATAAAGTTTTTCTATTAAAAAAAGAAAACAGCCTAAACTGGCACCTAGCCAGTGTGTGTGGTGTCACACGCCTATAATCCTAGGACTCCAGGAGGCTGAGACAGGGTGATCATAAGATCACACCCAGCCTGGAAAATTTAGCAAGACCTTGTCTCAAAATATAATAAGGCTGGGGATTTAGCTCAGCGGTCCCAGCACCTGCCTTGCAAGTGCGAGAGCCCCAGTTTGATCCTCGGTAACCATATACAACAATGGTGCGTGTGCAGACTCACGCCCACCAGAAGTCAGCACCACACACCACGGTGCCGGGCGTGGTGGCTCACGCCTGTCATCCCAGCACTTGGGAGGCAGAGGCAGGAGGACTGCTGTGAGTTCAAGGCTGAGCTCAGGGCCAGCCTGAACCACAAAAGTGCGACGCTCCCTCTCTCTCTC
>PVIR01031730.1:0-19172 GCA_004026965.1 Petromus typicus
CACCCACATCTCTCCCTCCTGCTCTGCCTTCCTATAACACAGAAGACAGGAATTTTGTGTGGAACATAGTAAGAAGAGCAATAAAAAGAAAAAGAAATTAAACTAAGCCTCCTTGGGGAGTGTTTCAGAGTGCTACAGTTTGCCCAGCTGCACGGCCTCAAATGTTCCTGAAGTTCCTCCTCTGCGCTGGTCACTCTGCTCGGGGTCTGGAGGCCCCTGTGGGTGGCGAGGCCTAGCACCCATCCAACACCGGACTTGGGGCTCAGAAGCCTGCGGTCTAAGAGGCAATCCTGGAAAAACTAAACAACCCAAACTGCAGGCTGGTAGAGGGTGAACTCTATAGGCTACAGGGCTTGTGAGCTCAGAGGAGGCTGTCTGACCAAATTTTCTGTTGGTGGGGATTCCGAAGGCTCCAGAATGGATTCCTACAGGAGCTGGCATTTAAACAGAGTCCCGAATGATAAGAAGTAGTCAGTTAACCGAGGCGGAAGCACTGGGCTCTGGGCACAGAAAACATCATTTCTTCTTCCCCACTTGCATTTGACAGGCACTTGGTCCTAGTGTGTGCTGCCCGCTGTTGAGGCCCCGTTTGCTCCTGATTCCAGACAGCGCCTCCTGATGGTGCCTTCCGGAATAGCAGCCCTGTCAATTAGGATTGGGTTGACCGGGCTGTTCTTGGCCGACAGTGAACTTGTTCACCTACAAGAGGAGCTTTGAAAGACACTTCTGTGGGAGAAAAGATTATAAAGGAGAAGTGCGAACTCAGAGGCGGGGTGCTGTGGTTTGAATCTAAAACGTCCCCAAACACGCATGTGTCCCGAGGTGGCCCCGGAAGGCGATCACACCGCCGCCCCAGCGTCAGCGGTGGGTTGGGGTGACGGCCCAGAAGGGAGCGGAGTCACCGCAGCACCCCTCCCCTCTGTCTCTGGCGCTCCGAGCCCGCTCGCCATGACGTTTCTGCATCACTGGAGACACACAGAGGGCGACGAAGCCAGGCAAACCTAGACCGCGCGGCCTCCAAACCCGTGAGCCCAGATAAGCTTCCCTCCTTTGAGCGGAGGCTCTGGGCCGGCGTCGCATCGCGGGGGTGAGCGAGTCTGCACAGCGAGGTCCGCCCCGGGGTCAGCGAGGTGCGCCCCGGGGTCGGTCAGCGAGGTGCGCCCCGCGGCCAGCGAGGTCCGTCCCGGAGTCAGCGAGGTCCGCCCCGGGGTCAGCGAGGTCCGCCCCGCGGTCAGCGAGGTCCGCCCCGGGGTCAGCGAGGTGCGCCCCGCGGTCAGCGAGGTCCGCCCACGTGTCAGCGAGGTCCGCCCCCGGGTCAGCGAGGTGCACCCCGGGGTCGGTCAGCGAGGTCCGCCCCGGGGTCAGCGAGGTCCGCCCCGGGGTCAGTGAGGTCTGCTTGCGGGCGGAAAGGTCCGGTCCGGGGCAGACGCCGCCCAGGCAGCAGCCCTGAGCTGTGCGGCTCGGAGCTCAGACCGGACCGCACAGCTTCCCGCGTGCTGTTGCGCTGCGGCCACCTCCTCCACTCCAGGCCCAGCTGCTCCTGCGGGACGCGAGGGAGCGTCTGCACCGCAGAACTTCTCTGCCCTGGCCGTCCTGTCTCCAGCTCACCACTGTTAGTCAAGGAATTCCTGGCTCTGGGAAGAACAGAACACTGACTTTACCAGGCGCTAACGAGGATTCCTTCCTGTGATGCAAAGTGCACAGACCCCCGGCGGCCGGTGAAAGTTCCCCACGTCCGTTGAGAGCCTGGGTCACCTTCCTGAAGCAGCCGGCGAGCTGCCCAGGGAGGGGGCGGGGCGGGGCGCGGGGGCATCAGGGGAGAGGAGTGGGTCCTCTCCACTGGTCCCCAGGGAAATGTGTGCCCCAGGGCTCTTTGGTGCAGGGAACACACGTGGAGTAATGAGGACAGTCGAGCACTAGAGCGCCAGTGGAAGTGTGTTCTGGGGCCGGGCTCTCTTCAGCCCCCGGAGCCCACTCCCTGCGCCTCCTCCCACATGCTTAGTTGTTTGCGCAACCAATACCGTACTGATTTCCTTTTTCCTTTTCTTTCTTTCCTCCCTTTTCAAATTTTTAATTGTTGTTATTATTATTATTATTATTATCATTATTATTATTATTTTTGGTACTGCAGGTTGAACACAAGGCCTTTGTGCTGAGCTACATCTCTTAACTCCTTTTCTTTTTCTTTTCTTTCTTTTTTAAAATTTTGACTCAGAGTCTTGCTAAATTATCCATACATGACTTGAACTTTTGATCTTCATAACTCAGCCTCCCAAGTGCTGAGAATCCTTGTCTCTTGTCCACCAAATCCTTGGCTCGGTTTCAGAGACAAGGTACCTGCTTAAGAAATAAATCAAAAACCCTGCCGTGTCCGGCCTTGCAGAGAGCGCACGTGAGACCCCGAATGACGTGTGTGTCAGAGTTCTTCGGACGATCACATTCAGGAGGCTTTTTTGCCTTTGCCCTTCGTCCTTCTTCCTGCCTGGATATGCATGTTTTTGAAGAGCAGCTGTTTTGAGACCATGAGGCAACAAGCATACAGACAACATGAAGTGTGACAAAACGTAGAGTGCGTGGTTAGAGTTTGAAAATTATGACAGCAAAAGACATATTGCTATTACTCCACCTGAAATACGACCCCTCCACTAGTGTCCTCCGTCGCACTGTTGTGGCTGCCTGACGTCCTGTCCTCTCATGGTCATTTAGACTTTGGGGAGGGTCCCCAAGTTGCACGGAGCCAGACCTGCTCACCACGGACACTCTGACTCTTCTCTGAGCCGGCTTTCTGTTCACGGCCCTTCGGCATGCTGTATTTTTTGCTACACCTTGAAAAGATACTTGACAGCAAGGACCTCCAAGCTGCTTCCAAAAGTGGACAGGTGGCAAGGACAGGATCAGTGTGCTCCAGGCCAGGGAGAGTCCTTTGAAGGGGATTAATGGCACTGTGTGTTTTACTGTAATAAATTTCAAAAATTTAAACATTCACCGTATGTATTTTGATCCTAAATTGTTGCCGTATGGCAAAGATGACCAACTGGAAAGCTAGATGGAAGGAGGGGTTTCTGGGAGGACTACAGGGCTGGATCTTCCATATCTGAATTTCTTATTATGTATGAAAAACACTAACTCTGGCCAGGCCACGGCAAAGTCACTTTACATTATGTTAGCTCCGTCCATCCTTCATCGCCCAGCATACTCGTGAGAGGCCCACGATGGCGTGAACTATCGCAGCAGCAGTAGGACGATGGGTGGAACTTCTCTAGGTAGAGTTGGTAGCGGTATCTTATTAGAGAGAGAAAAGCACAGAAGCCAGTTTAGCTCCTAAGAAGTGAAATCCGGGAGGATTCAGGCCAGGAGGGGGCAGGATACGTGGGAGACAGCCCGCGTGGGCTGGGTTTGAGGTGCTCCACGTGTAAGCAGACAAGGCGTCTCAGGGTCTGGGGAAGGCAGCCAGAGTCCGGGGAAAGAAGAGAGGGCTCCGAAGAAGAGATGCAGCTACCAGCGAACAGGCGGGGCTGGGCCCTGGCTCGGTTGGGGTCACTCGGGAACTGGAAACAGGGAGAGAGGAGGAGCTGGAGAGTGGTGTGGACAAGTGCCAAGCAACTGGCGAGTGGGGCGGGCAGCGAGAGGCACTGGAGGGGCAAGGAGGAGCGGGCTCCGGCGGGCCGGGCTTGGGCACAGAGCAGAGACAGTCTTGAGAAGGAGAGAGCCGCCAAGGGTGCCAAATGGATGGAGTTGTCAAGGAGGATGAGGGATGGAGATTAGCCTATGGATCTGGCAATTAGGACGTCAGTTTTTCTGCTAAAACTGCTCCCACTGAGGTCACTAATGAAGCCAGAGAAGCAGAGTGATTTGCCCAAAGTGGCATCGTTAGAAATGAGTCTAGCATAAGAAACAGAGGCTCCCGACTCTTTGCCAAGTGCTCTTTCTCCTTAGTACACATACTTAAAGGCTTCGCCACGTCACAGAATCATGTTGTCATTTTAGAACGGCTTTGGGGGTTGTTGACAGATGCGAACAACTCCTAGCTGTTTTTACTGATAAACTGGATTAAATAGGTGTCATTTTGCCCCAGATTAAAGATTCACCATATCGAGTACTTTGATGTGCTCCAGTCTCCTAATGAAGAAAGAATAAAGCCACAGAGAGGTCGAGGTGGCACCATGCCCTGTCCCAGTACTCTCGCTCTTGGCCCTGGCCAGTCTCTCTTCATTTATCTCACCACACCCTGCCTTGCAGCAGGAGGCCAGGGGCCACGTGAGACAAGCCCGGGGCAGTCCTTCCAGCCGGTGCAGGGAGGAGCCTTTCTGCAGGGGTATGCCCATCCCGAGGGGCCGTCCACCTGCCCACGCATTCCATACCCTTTGCCCTGGGGACCAGACTTGGCCGGGAATACGAAACCAGAGGTCACATTTCAGCCAGAAGTCCTGATTCCCTGTCCGGACCAAGCCACAGAAAAGCCACATAATTTATAAAAAGCCAATGCTAGGCACAAGAAGCGAGCTTTAGGCAGAGGCTGAGTCCAGTTTGGAATTCTTAAGGCTCATCTGAGTCTCACTTTTTCCTCTGAAAGGAAAAGTCAGAAAGATCACAGGTGAGGAGCAAAAGTATCGCAGTGTAGGTGAACAGAGCCCGCCAGACTGGCCACACCTCACACACGCAGTAGTGGAGGTGGCACATTCGTTGAACTAGCAGAAACCTCTGTATGTACAAACCAAAAAAAAGTAAATAAACTCCTGAGACAGTGGGACTCCCCTACAGCCACCCTGCGCCAGGCTGACGGTGGAGTGAACAGCACCCTGGATCCTTCACTGGTGCTCGGCGGAAGCTGGGTGGGTCGGCACAGTGGCTTGGTAAGCCATAAAGCAGAGACTGGCATAGAGTTTGTTTGTATATTTCTCCTGAGAAAATGAGCTCTGACATTCTGTCCCACATGCAAAAGCTGCCACAGAGCCAGAGACGATTTTTCTGCAGTGGACAAGGGAGCAAGGGCCCTGGCTGACGGAGGGGAGGAGCCGCCATCGCCATCCTTCTCTTGCATAAAGAAGGAGATGCAGCCAAAACAAACAGATGGCTGGAGCAGGCGGGCGCTGCCACAAGCAGACACGCAGGCGGCCGGACCCCAGGCACCGCGCGGAGCTGTTGAGAGGAGCCAGAACTCAGCAGAGTTCAAGGAGCCCAGGAAGCAGCCGGTCCCTGGCCCGGGGGGTTGCCTTGGAACTGTCACTGAGCCAAAGGCGGAATGTGTACCTGGTGCAGGGGGCCCAGCACGCAAGCAATCCGGGCACCAGACGGTGGGAAGGGAGTAAGAAGGAAGTGTCAGTTTCAAAGTCAGCATAGACCCAGAGCCCTGAGTGGGCAGCGGACAGGGGCGTGTGCCCGCTGCCTGGTGCCTCCTGCACCGACGAGCCAACCGGGCAGCTCACTGCTGAGCACACTCGGGTCCTGGGCTCTGCCGCGATGTGTCTCGTAGATAAAGTGCACCGTAACACAGCAGCTACACAGGGGTCTGTAGGGCCAAAGTCCCAGCAGCGATTTGCCATAACCACAAGGAATATCACTCCAAAGGCTGTATCTGCAAAAACACTGTGATTTAAAAGTGTCTCATGTGCGTCTTTTACACAAAGTCCTAAAGTCATGGCAATGACTTTAATCATTCTCAGTCATATCCATCATTACAGCTCCAGAAAGTAACAAAACGTCCAGCTTCTAGGGCTGCATTAGTGACCTCAGCTGTCAAATCAGCCACCGCCATTGGACATACTTTTCCCGCTGGAAGAGAGATCCACATGGGAGGCAAAGGTGACATCTGAGACTAAATGCTCTACTGATGTCGGACCTGGGTCCCTTTGTGTCCCAGACCTCTGTGTAGCCACAGGGATTCTACAGTGAGACCACTGCGCTGTCTTAGTTTGGGCGGCCCTAATGAAAACACCATTGACCACGCAGGTGGGATAACAAAAATTGATTTAGCAGATTCTGGGGAAATCAAGGTCCTGGCAGAGCCTGTGTCTGGGGAGCAGAGTCCCTTGTGTCCTGGCCCGTAGAGGGCCATCCTGGCGTTTGAGCCTCTGGGAGGTGACAGTGTGGAGGCAGGAACACTCTTTAGTGTCTTTTCTCAAGGCCACTCAACCCGGTCGCAGGGACTCTGTCCGCGTGATCTAAGTAACCATCACTGTGTGGGCAGGGAGTCACTACAGAGATTTCCCGGGGGTTGTGTGGGCAGACACTGGACCTCCAGCAGGTAAACTTGCCCGTGTTCACTCAAAGATCTTTTGCAGCAGTGTAAGCTGCTCTTTCAGAAGACCTCATTGTGGTGGGAGACAGGACAGGCAGGCGCCTGTGCCTCCAGCAGCAAAGAAGCACAGAACATCAGAGCAGATCTGGCCCAGCCCAGAGACTCCTGTGAGAACTGCAGGAGGGGTCACAGAGTCAGAGTGAAACCCTGCTTCACTGAAAGTGCTACAAGCCATGGCTACCAAGGGCACAGCACAGCGTGGCATTCCATGGCGGCTTTTTGGCAGTGAAATCTTCAGGCTGGGCTGTGACAGGGCAGGTGTCTACAGTGCTGGGTGGAGAATCCAGTCGATGTGACAATATCCAAGGGAAGGGTGGAGGGCCTCGCCTTGGCAGACATGGCCAGTGGATAGAGGCATCCAAGAGACAGGTAGATGTTAGCTAAGGACCCCGGAAGAGCAGCACCCTTTATACCTGATTGCTTTTACTAGTAGTACATAGGATTCACTCTTGGGACCCACGGAACTACTTGGGGATACTGTTCAGGGCTTCAGGACTACCAGTCTCCTTGGAATACCTGGACATACTCTTACGCACAGGCCACGTGATTTGGGAATTGGCGGCATGTGAGTTAGAGTTCTGGCTCCTCCTGATCTGTGGCCCAGTGTCAGGATATACTGCTCATCCTGTGTGGACTGAACTGCTTCCCATTTGCCGCTGTCCCACCCGGTTAATATGCTGTAGCCCTAACTCTCTGTACCCGAGTGTTACTGTTATGGCTGGTGTGAGGTGTCACCCAGAGACCCAGGTATGGAACGGGCCACTAGGAAGTGGGGCCCAGGCAGAGGAAGTGGGTCCCTGAGGGCACGCCTCTGAGGGGCGGTTCATGTTCTCTCTCTCCTTCCTGATGCCACAAGATAAACAACTTCCTCTGCCGCGCCCTTCTGCCATGATGCTTCTGCCTTGGAACCCACCAGACACGAACTTAACCCTCAGCGTCCATGAGCCGAGACAAATTATCCATTCTCTACTTTGTACATGTCATGTATTTTGTCCAAACAACAGAAAAGGACAATAAAGAGACTGTTGTTTAGGAACAGGGCCTTTATAGAGGCAGTTCAATTAAAAATGCAACTTCTGGGGGTGGACGCCAGTCCAGTGCAGGCTGTCCTCCTCAGAGACACTGGAGATATATCACAAAGTAGCAAGAGGGTGGCCATCACAAACCCAGGGGAAGGTCACAGAGGAAACTCACCCTTCGTACAATGGTGTACGACTAGCAACATCCCCACTGCGAGACAGATTTCTGTGCTTTAAGCCACCCGTCCATGGTATTTTTTGTTTGGACAATCCTAGAAAACTAATGTGCATTCCAAGTGAGGCTCGGCAGGCCTTGGGACCCTCTCAGAAGGACTTTTGAGAGGTGGTGTCACCAAGGGTGACAAGAGCAGCCCACCGAGGAGGCCCAAGGGCACCTGGAGACGGAAGCAGCAGCTGCTGATGGGACAGCGGAGCCAGAGAGGGGCGAGCAAGAGCACCCAGGAATACAGGCTGCCCAGCAACACACTCACAAGGCACCGAAAACAGGCCACACAAACAGCCCCAAACGGGCTGTGGCAGTGGTAGGAGAAATAATCAAAACCAGGAAAGCGAGAAAGCGAAAAGAGAAAACGATTCAGCAGAGAAATTACAGTACAAAGTTAAGAAAGTGCAAAAGCATGATAAGGGAAGCAAAGGTGAGGAATGAAAAGAGATTGGGCGTGCGGCTAAGATAAATAATAAGGCATTTTTCTAGTGCAGAAGGAACAAGAGGTCAGGACAAGGGCCGGCGGGGCCTCTAAAAGCTGGAAGAGGTAATTTATTGACAGAACATGAAGACATTGCTAAAAATATGAAGAGGCTTCCCTGCCCTCCTCGCCCTCTTCTCACACAGGAAGATGGGGACATATGCCAGAGCAGGCATGCATTTCCCAGGGGTGGGAGAAAGACATACTGAAGGAAATCAGGAGCGTGTCAGCACGAGTGATCAAGACATTAGGACGTCAGGAAAACTGCCGAAAGTCCAGAACCAAGGCACAGCCTCCGGGAAGGGGGGACCCCAGGCCGGGGCCGTGAGCTGGCAAGGGGGGCATGAGCGGGTCTTGAGGCAGAGCAGAAGGGCAGCCCCCCACCAAGCAGTTGGCGCAGGCAGCAGTCTTGGCTCACCTTTACTGCATTTGGTGTCGGATGCGGGGGGTGAGTCAGAATTGTACCAGCTTTTGTGCTCCAAAGTGTGCTCCAGGGTCCTGGCTTCTGAGAGTCCCCGGCACAACCCAGGCTTTGGGGGATCACCTTCCTTTCTACGGGAAGACTCCAGACCAGGGCCGGAGACTTAGGTTCGAGTTGTGAGGCTGCTGACACTGGCCTTGTGGCCTGGCTAGTACCTCCCCTCCCCGAGAGGACGGGGCGTCATGTCTGAAACGTGGGCCCTTTCCAGAACTGGGGCCTTCAGAAGCCATTTTCTCACTTCCCACTGCAGTGAGTATTCTTTAATGTACCAGGCATGTCTAGGGCCCAGGAGAAAGTCACAGTGACGAGTTTCTGCCCTTGTGGGGCTGGCGTTCTAGTGAGGGGAGAGAGATAGCAAACAGAGTAAATTACATCATCTCAGAGAGCAACGTGAGCGTTGAGGAGAACACATAGCTGGTCAAAGGCATGTTCACAGCAGGTCAGACAGTGATGTGTGGTCAGGGTCCAGCCAGGAGGAGGGCGCCTTCTCTAAAGAGGGCGCCGGGCGGCAGGCCTAAAGTTAACGCAGAAAAGCATCGCCTGAGACAGGCAGCGCTGTCTATTGGCAGCACAAGCGGTGTTGTCAACAGCCTGTCCCGGGCTGAGCGGGGCCCGGCATCGTGGTATCCAAAGGGACTGCCAAGGCCGGGCAGACTTCAGGGGACAAGCCGGACGAGCGGGCACAGAGCAAGCCCCTCGCAGAAAGTCACGGCCGCGGGCCTAGCGGAGGCGAGATGCGCTCTTCTTCCATAGCAGTCTCCCGTCACGGGTGTCTGAGGCCGTGGACCCTCTGTGCCGGCCGCAAGCGCCCGACAGGACAGGCCTCGCGGTTGTGGGAGCTGCCCACTGTGGGCTGCGTGGGTTCTGTGTGGCAGACGGAGTGCAAACCAAAGGCGGTGGGCTTCTCTCCAGCCGAGAGCCTCAGCCCCACCTGAAACTAACTCCTTTCCACTCCCAGCTCCGATGCGGTACAGTAAAACTTCACTGTTATGCTTCCAAATATATCACTTCATTTTTATAAGACAAGTTCTTAGTCTTGAAAACAATGGGAATGCTAAGAGGGGAAAGAAATGGAAACAGAGACTTCTAAGGGAACAACGCCTTGATGGTACAGAGAGATCCGATTTCCTCTCACAGATTCTTCTTGAGCACGCACTGGTTTCAGAGCATAAGCAAAATAAATGCTATCTGGTCTCTGTTCCTCATGAACTTTACTTTGAATCACACTATTTCAAAATACAAAATCTCTTGGAGAAAAGCTTTATGGCGATTTTCGTGAAGAAATACAGCAGGAGTGATTATAGTTCACTTGGGAACATTAGACATTCACAGATGTACATTTTTTCAAGGAAATGAGCCTTTGGATATTTGTCAGGAAGTACAAAAACATCCTTCAGTGCAGTTGCACCAAGCAAGGAAGTGGGCTTTATGGTCAGGCGGGCCTGGATTCAAAGCCTAGCTTGTCTACTGACAGCTGTGTCCTGCTGGAGAAGATGTGTAGCCCTCAGTCTCCTCATCTGTAAGATGGACCAGTAATACTTAACTCACGGAGCTACTGTGATAATAAAAGGAGACCGGTGGGCCTCGGCGGCCGGGCCTCAGCTGCCGTGGACGCCCCGTACTTCACATCGCCTCTCCCCTCTCCTAGCAGTTTTGTGAGTTGAAGATGTTCTCGAAGGTCTGCCCCACCTCAGGTCACAGGGGTGGGAGCTCTGCTTGGCAAGCAGTCCAGTCGTCACCTTCACCTTCAGTTCTTGTTAGATGTTTTAAAATCTAGATATAAGATCTTGCTAATTCGTCCAGGCCTGCGTATAGCCGTGACCACGGGGCGGACGTTTCATCCTTTTTAAGGCGGGGGAGAGGACCAGTTTGCTGTTTGGGGCCGACACCCAGTGTGCCTCACGTTTTCCTCTTTCAGGAATCCTCTGATTTCCCAGGTCTCTCCACCCCCAGAAACAGCCCCACAGTGAGCTCCCAGGGAAGCGACGCACACGGCTCCGGGTCTGCGGAGGGGGTACGCGGGCTCCCAGAGCCTTCTCATTGTCACGATGAAGTTCACTCAGTGCCTGTCGTGCGCTGCCCAGACGAAGAGGCGGAGCCTCGGACCTGTCGCTGACTCACGTGGCCTCACGGACTTGCTCGGACGAGATGATGAGCATGTTACCGTGGCGGGCCTTAAGAAGGGGGTGAAGCAGGGACTTTTCCTAGGCAAGGAGGTCAGACTGCCATCCAAGAGCAAGCAGGGCTGGAGCGAGGTAGAGGCCGGAAAGATGAGCCAGGCGACCAGGGAAGGAGCAGCATCCCCAGAGACCAGGGGAGGCTCTGCCTGTGGCTGGGAGGAGGGGCCGGTGGTGCTGCAGGACCTTGTGGGCCCCTCTCACGAGCTCTGTGCTTTCTTGGGTCCTGAAGAGCCATGGGCCATCGTGCGTGGCATGGTGACAGGATGAGGGAACTCTGCAGAGTTTAGAAGACAGAATCAAGAGTCTTCAGAGGGCTGTGTACGTCAGGGCAGGGTGGTGCATACCGGGGTGTCAGAGGGAGGAGAACGGCCTGAGTAGGTCCTAGGACTCTTCCGGGGAGTGCGGAGGGGTGGACTGCGCCCCAGGACTGTGGGAGCCTCACCAGTTCCACTTGGGGCATGCTGACCTTGGGCCTGCGAGAAAGTATTATCAAGAGTGATCTAGACCTCTGGATCCAGAGCCTGAGTCTAGCTGAGACCACAAGGGTTATTTCCGGAGGGCGTCCCTGGAAACCCTTAGAGAAAGGGCTCCACACAGCAAGTGGGCTCTCCGGGAGATTCCTGTGGAAGGAGGGGGGGATTTGTAGGAGGGACTTGAATAAATTCTGCCTTAAAATTTCCCCACTCAAGGCCAAGGATCCCTGCAGGTGGACTAGAAGATGCAAGGCTTTTCCTAAGAGCAGTTCTCCTCCTCCTCTTCCTCTGTGGGCTGCAGGTAGCTGAAAACACAGAACTGCTTGGTGAGGGTGGAGCCCAGGCCCTGGAGCCCCGGAGTGCTGACGTGCCCCTGCTGGGGAACAGGGTCCCTGGGAGACAGATAGGAGGGGCTCGGCCAGCTGAGCTGTCTGGCTGGAGCAGAAGCTTGTGAGACCGAGATGGTCACCAATTCACTCCCCGCCCTTCAGAGGAAGTGGGGAGCAAGCCTCAGCATCTCCCTTACGGAGACGAGCAAACCGCTGGGGGAGGTTTTGGTACCCACCTGGGTGCCGGGTAGGAGCTGAACTCTCGTGTCCTGGCACTCAGCTGTGTGCTCATGCCTATGCAACGGGGCCGCGCTGCCAGCGCACGAGGAGGGGTTGTAAGAAGCCATGCTCACAGATGACACTTGCCAAATTTTGAGAAGCAGTATGGTAAGAGGTGGGCAGTAAGTCTGAGTCTCTTACTTTGGAGACCATAGCAGCAAAGGCCCTGGGATCGGGTGAGTGTGTGTGTGTGTGTGTGTGTGTGTGTGTGTGTGTGTGTGTGGTGTGTGAGTGACACAGGACAGAAGTTTGAAACAATAAACCCAAGACCTGGACTTGGAACAGCCAGAAGCCTGGCGGGGTGCTGGAGTCACCTCCCTGCAGCCCAGCAGACCAAGGTAGGGGCCAGGGGTCAGGCGCAAATGCTCAAAGGCCCAGCTGCACTCAGTGTACCACGCTTGGCGTTTACTTTCGGGCCCAGGAGACGCTGCTGTTGACTCTGCCCATTACTCGGCTCGCCGGGTGTCCGCAGACCCAGGTTCTTTCTCCCAAAGGAAGCCCTGCTGCTGGGGGCAGGAGAGGTGGGCCGGTTCCCAGGCACCCGGGCCCGGGAGTGGGCTGGGTGGGACTCTGGGAAGGATGGGCCGTGCCTGTGGGACACAGAGCATGACCTTCTGTTGGCGGAGTCTCGGGCTGGAGGAGCAGTGAAGAAAATTGGAACTAATACTACCTGCCCCCGGAATTGCCTGGGATTAATTAGGAGACTGATAATGTGCAGTGTGTGCCTAGGATGAAAATGAGTTATAGCCTCGTTATTAATATAGCCGGCTGGATGATTAGTTTATGTAAAGCAAGGCCACTGCTCAATAAGCTAGAGGTCGTTAGCATCCTCCTAGGGTGGCTTAAGGAGAATAACCTATGGGTGGATTGTGAGAGGTTCCCACTGACTTACCGCAGAGTGAGAGGCAGCAAATCAAAGATGTTTTTTCCAGTTTAGTAAATAAAATGTGAGGGCTCAGCATGATACATGTTTTTCTTTTTTTCCTAATAGAAAGTATTTCCTATAGAACTGGACCCTAATACAAGAAGTAAGAAGGGAGTGGGGAAGGAGAAACCTAAAACCAACATAAATTGGAAGCGAACTAGTATTCATTTCCTGTGCAGGAATTTTATATTTTTAATGGAGTAACTGTGGCCTCTTATTTCAGTAGAAGGTGAAGAGTCTGTGCAAGGATTTATGGCGTCCGAGTGCACGTAGTTACAGGAACAGACCCTTGCACTGGCCAGCGCCCCAGGCATGCTCCCGAATAGTCGCCTCTCTGCCCAGGACCCAGAGGCCCTTGGACTCCCCGGGAAGCTCTGCAGGGGACGAGGGAAGCGTCAGGAATGCAGGATCAGGCGTCATTAGCTGAGGGGCGGGGGGGCCTGTGAACCTTTCTCAGTTCACATTTATTATGGGATGAAGGTAGGTTCTTTGGTATAAACGGGATGGCAGGGGTTTCTGCAAATCGCAGTATTTTCTTTTCTGTCTTTGAACTTGGCTGGTTCTGTGACGTTCATTAAGCTCTTCTTAATAGACCCAGAACGACCGAGATTGTCCTTCCGAGGATGCCTTCAGTTGAAACAACAAAAGATTAGAGAAGCCTTCAGCCCGTTGGATTTCCTTTCATCTTTTGAGGAAGGCCAGCTGGACCCGCTGAAGCTATTTCTCTGCAGGGCATGGCCACGGACCGTGCGGCGCTGCTGTTTGTCACTCTCGAGGGTACCTCGCCACAGAGCGCTTGGTGGGGGATGGCACAGAGGCCAGGGTGCCACTGAGCATCTCGCGTGGCACAAGCCTGGGGTGGGGAGGTCTTAAGATCCTGAAGAGAATAAGGCAGTGATCCTTTCTCAGATACATGTGATTCTATGTATACCTATTCGATTTTTTAATTTCTTCAGCAAAATATACAGAGCACAAACTTTATCAATCTAATCACTTTAGATGTACAAGTCAGTGTTGTCTGTTAAGGCCACTTGCATTGCTATGGTGCATAATACATATATATTAGTTTGTTTATTCACAAATACGCAAGTTGCTTCTACTTTCTGGTTCTTGCGACTTAGCCCGTTGTGGACATGGACGTGTTGGTATCTCTTCCAGACTGCACTTTCAGTTTTGTGGGATTTGTGCCAAGAAGTGAAATTTATTTCTGGATTGCCTGCTAATTCTATTTCTAATTTGGGGGAGAATTCATGCTATTTTTCTTAGAGCTTGCAACATTTTACACACCTACCAACAGTGCACAAGGACTGCTCTTCTCCACATCCTCAGCGACACTAACTTTCTGTTGTCGCTGCTCTTAACAGCCGTCCTAATGAGTGCGAGGCGGAGTCTTAGCACGGTTTGGACTTGCATTTCCCTGATGCTTAGTGATGTTGAACATCTGTTCATGGCGGTGGACAAGTATTCATTCCAATCCTCATTTTCCATTTTTGATGCATCTATTTGGTTGTAGAAATATGCACCAGCCAACGGGGAAACGGGTCCCCTCAGGACTTGCTGGCCAGCATTTTGAATGGGTTACCGCCATGTCAAGAGCTGTAAGAACACTTCTGTCAACCGGGACCACGAGAAGGTTAATGAAAAGTTTGTTTTGTTTTGTTTGAGATAGGTTTCACTATGTTGCCCGTGCTGTTGTTGAACGTGTGTGTTCAAGTGATTCTCCTCCCTTGTCTCCTGAATACCTGGGGCAGAAGCGCAGACCGCCACGCCTGGCTTACCTCTCCATGTCGAAAAGCCATCACTCTTGCTGAAATTCTTTTTCTGAAGCATTTTATTCTGATTTTTGTAGATGAGTTACACAACCTATCCCAAGAGACTTTTTCTTTATCCTAGTAGAATATTCTGGGGTGACCAGCTGGGAATAGTCCTAATGTGAAGTTTTAGAGTACAAAGTATCCAACACTTCTGGTGATGTTACAGACCAAGAGGTAGCAGCTCTACAGTTTTGTGAACTAAGTCAGTTAAAAGTTGGGGGTGTGGCTTCCCAGCAGATGGTCTGTAGCTCTTTTTTCTGGCAGTAATTGGAGAATGGGGACTGTTGTCTATTAAGGCCACTCCTAGTTTATGAAAATAAAACCATGTCAACTACATAAATGGAATGTTTATCTTTCTGCTCTCTGTGGAGGGAATCGAAGGGGCCAGGCTGGAAATGTGCCTTGTTCATCCAAATGTGGTAGCATATCACGGATGTTTCCATGAGGGATGAAAGTGTGTTTGAATACATCCTTGGTTCACCTCACTGGAAACTATGAGTTAGGCTAATTCTGCCGATGCTCATCCCGGTATCCCAGAACTGGCCCTGTACCAGGCACACTGGAGTCAACTAATAACTTGTAAACGGGCTAATGTTGCCCAGTCCTTTCAAAGGGCACCTTAGCATGGCCACTCTCAAAGTGGCAAGGAGGTGTTCTCCAGCCAGTCAGACAGAGTGCTTCACTGGCCAAGCTGTTCTTCACTTCCTGTTTATCACTGTTCCTTCGATTTCATGAGGAAATTTAAAAAATTTTTTCAGTGATAGGCGAGAGAGGCAGGAGAGAAAGGAAGGTGGCACAGAGAGCAGCAAAACTCTTTTGAACACGACCGTGGGCAGGGTTTGAGTCCACGACTAGAGGAGCGAGTCCGAGCCCTGGAAAGTGACACTCCGAGGGTGTTTGTGTGACTATGGGGGTGGCCTGGGCGACTGTGACAGGGAAGCGCACCTTCTTCTGTATGGTCCGTCGCCCTGCTTGGAGGGCCACAAGGCAAGCAGAAGCCTGGGCACACCTCTCAGGGGCATCAGGAGCTCTGGGGGCGACTCTGTAGGAGGCAGGACACATGGCGCGGCTATGCAGAGGCCTGCGGAAGCCAACACACATCTCCAGGCTCATCACATTACCTGCTGGGATGCTTGGAGAGTGTCTGAGCACCTATCATGTGTCTGTGTGTACTTACTGGCTCGTGAAGCCTGGGTGATACCTGTTCATGCTTCAAGTTTCTACTGTGTCTACAAGTGACTAAGCCCGTGATAGGCACCAATATTAGTAGGAAAGAAAGAAGGAAAAGATAATAAAGTCCATATAAATGAAAATTCCAAAAGAGATCTACTTATAGTCTTTTATGAAGAATTATTTTGTGACCAAAAACCTGAGGATGGAATAATAAATAATAGTCATAGCACATATTCTACCACAGAATAGGTAAGACATGATTCCAAGCACTTTCCATATTTTAACTAACATTACTGTGTTTTTAACAATAAAATCTCAACTAGAACTCGCTACGACTTTCTTCTTTACTACATACTATTTATTGCTGATATATCCTTGATCAATCTTCAAATAAATTATTTTTTCAACTGTTATCCAAAACAGAAGTACATTTAGTTGTGAGCAACAACAGGGGTTTAAGCAAAAGTGCGTTTTTCTCCCAAAACAAGTCTGAAGCCACATTGATGGCTCCGTGATGTCAGGAACTGGCATTTCTGTTTCACCGTGAACTCTCTCACTCTCTCGAGTGTCGCCACAGCCTGAGGCGTCATATCTGTGTCAGGACAGAAAAAGGGCTTGGTAGGTGCTGCCAGAAGGCGGGAGCCGCCCAGAAGCTCCAGCAGGCTGCAGCTTCCTCTCATTGGCTGTAGAGGTCGGAAGTAGAGGACGAGAAGGGACACATTTTGCTTTTTTAAGTGCTATAGAGCAGGGAGGTGAAGGACAAAACTGGAAATCGGTGTAGTTATTTTATAGATGTGTTCACCATACTCTCATTAGAGGAAAAGTTAAGAAATCCGGGAAGACAGAGAAGCGAAACAGCTTGATGAAGAGGCCAGTGTGTCCCCGCCGCTGTCCAGTTGGCGTGTTCGTTGACGTGGCTTTCTGTTCCCAGACTTGTGATTTCACTGGAACCGCTCATCTCCCCACAGACACCGGTTTGGCTGCATACTGCCTGAATTCACGTCTGGATGTTTTAACGATGTGACCACCCTGCCTTGTGACATGATGTGGTCTCCAGACGCTGTGACCAGAACTGATTTGGCGGAGTGAGCCATGTCTACAACCATCAGATTTGTCCAGAGATCCAGGAACAGCTCGGAGTGTCACAAGGGTTCCACAATGTGCTTTCTGAATTTGTTCCTCCTCATTGGAGTTAAGATCTTGGGTTTAGGGCACAGGACTCATTACTCCATCATCTTTTCCTTCCCGTACTACCTTCCCCCAGAGCATGGGCGAGTCCTGAGGATGCAGATGGATCTCAATACATACTTGGTGGCTAAACTCACATTCCTGGTGACTGATCAAAGATGTGTCACTGCTATGAAGGTTGCCAAGAAAGTCGCTCCCTCGCTGGTCCAGTAAGCACTTCAGTGATTTAAGCTGTGGACCAATTACTTCAATACAGTTTCCAGAAATAGAGTTATTCATCCTTTGAAGTGAGTTAATTGTCAACTGATATTTTATCTGTTTTTATTCATCCGACAGACAATTAGTGAGGGCTTTCAAAGTGGCAGGCCCGGTTCTAGGCACAAGGGGACAGAGCCCACAGGGACTTGGGAGGGAGGCCACCAGACTGCCACGTCAGCAGTGTGACCAGGCCTCTGAGCAGGGCCCTCGCAGAGCTCTGCGGCTCACTGTGGTGGGTGATTCACAGCCTGGAGGGACTGCGGGGTTTGCAGTCAGACTGGCTCTGAGAATCTCCATCCTTGGACATCCCATGCTGACAGACAGCTGACCTGGTTCTGTCAGGGGTGTTGGGGACATAATGACGCTGTCTGATCTCCCCAGCGGGTGGAGGCGTGAATGAGAGTACGCGGCCCCTTGGAGACTACTTTCCTACGTGCGGCACATTGACTTAGGGAAGAAACAGCAAGAAGAGCATCAGGAGAAGAAGGAGGCTCAGGAGCAAGGAAGGCCTGGTGCTTTCTCTCAGAGAAGGGGCACATCTAACCTGATCTTTTCCACAGACTAGAGAGTGCACCTTCCTTCCCTGGAGCCACAGGGATGAAGTGTGGCGGGCTCTTTGGGAAGGGCTGACTCTATAATTTGGCTCCTTGGGGAATAACCTGAGGCCAGAGGGGTGCCACCCAGCTTCCTTCAAAAGGAGGGCAGTTGGGGAAAACAGTAACAACCCACCAGCATAGTGTGGGAAGCAGCACTTTCCTTTTAAGAAAAGTGGCTCTAAGAGTCTTGTCAGGAGGAGGAGGGGATGTATGTTCTCACAATACCAATGACCCACAAATATGAATATTGGAACAGAATCGAGGAACAGGACTCTACTCTGCAGCCTCTCGAAGGTTAATGTGAGCCTACTTGGGACCTACCAGCAAAAGGGAGCTTTGTGATCTTTGCTGTGAAATAGGATTGGAAACCACAGCACAAAGCGGGAGGGGGAGGCGTGGAGTGTGATCGAGTGAGTCTGGGGACTTCACAGCCAGGGCAATCACACCCGTGGTCAGAGTGTGAGCCAAAGAGCAGGGTCAGAGTCTCAGAGAAGAGCTCCAATTGGCTTGGGGGGGAGTCTTTTGGCAAAGAAAACCTGTGCTCTTGCCACCCTTAACTTTTAGTATGCATGACACAACAGACGTGCTAGCCATGGGCGTGGGCATGTGACGGGGTAGTTAGTACGCGCACACTAAAAGTTGTGCTGGGTATTTCACGATACCTTCTCAGTGCTGCCCCTGCCCACTAAACTGGTGATTCACACTCCAGGTTACAGCGTCCTCCTATTTTACAGATGTGGAGGTTGAGGAAGAGCAAACTGAGCACTTTCAAAGAGAATAATTCCACACAGAACAGGGAATTCCAACCGTCCTGACTCTCACTTCTCGTCCCTGGCACCAAAACCATCTCCTTTCTTCTCATGGGAACCACTGCTAACATTTCGACTTTCATTTTACAGGGAAAAATTTACTCATGAAAAAATTTGCAAAGAAAGTAGTGGAATGCCTATTTAATAGTCTAGAGAAGGAAACTTCCTTGAAAATGCTTTAAAGTAAGTTGATATAATCCAGATCCAACTGTGTAGTCTCAATTGTGGTGGCCCATCTGCAACCAGGATAAGAAAACACTAGGTCTATGACTACATAGAATTCCGTGTTTCTTTGATGGAATTGATTATGATTTAAAATTTTATGGAATATCCTAGCCAATTTAATAAAATGGGTCGAACTGGTGGTGATACTTTTATGGAGGAATTGTGCGTGTGTCCAGTTTAATTATGTCTAATGCATAGAGCTGTGTTGGGGGTCAGTTGAGTAAAAAAAATTTTTCCTAAGTTCCACATGTGCTCCCCAAGGTGACCCCCTAGGTACCTCAAAACTCTCAGACTGTGAGCACAAACAGAGGGTACAGAGTTAAATTGAGACATTGTTCCCCAAAACTAAAAGGCTGGGGGCCGGGGAGTTAGCTCAGTGGTTCCGGCGCCTGTCTCGCAAGCGCAAGGACCCGGGTTC
>PVIR01031731.1:0-19329 GCA_004026965.1 Petromus typicus
GAGACTTGGGATTTATTCATAAAGTCTCTGCTTACAGTGATGTCTTCAAGAGTTCTATGTATTCTATCTTCTAGCAGATTTAGTGTTCCTGTTTTGATATTTGGATCTTGATCCATACATGTACATGTTTTTTTCTTTTTTCCTGAGACACTGTCTCCCTATGTAGTCCAGGTGATTCTTCTTCCTCAGCCTCCTGAATGCTGAGACTGCAGGTCTGTACCATCATGTCTGGTAACTCAGTTTTTATTTTTGAGTATGTGTGATTGACTACAGATGCCTGCTGAGGACAAGGGGAGTAATTGGCAGAAAGGTCAAGTATGTTGGAAGCCAGTGGATCTCTGGGTAGTGACCTGTGCAGGTTTGGGCTCAAAAGGGCTTCAGGAAGGCTGTGGCAAGCTTGTGGAAAGTGGGGTTTAATGGAAGCTGCTCCAGCTCTGGGAGTGGGTGCTCAGGGTGCAAGACCCTGCATCTCCTGTCTTGTCTCTTTGAGCAAGCCTGCTCTGCAGTCTGTATTGCCACAGGCCCCGTGACCCTGCACAGAGGCCTCTGAGACTGTGAGCCAGCATAGACCTTTCCTCTCTAAAAGTTGTCACCTCAGGTATTTTGTCACAGTAACAGAAGGCTGACTGGTACCGTGTTACAACCAGCATGACTATGTACAGATTTATGCAAAAAATCTAACTCACATCTATGACCAGTGGCCATCACCACCAAAATACACTACAACATAACTTGTCAAGGGGTCTTTAGGAATCATACAACCCATAAGTTTCTGATTGTAAATCCTTGACTGAGGCATCGAGGATCCCAACACATCCTGAGGCTGAGTGATTGGAAACCCTATTTGTGTCATAGGGTGAGCTAAGCCCTGTGAGTCTGTGACCCATATCCACATGGAAACAGAAGGAAATGATTGCTCAGCTGATGGGACAAGAGACTCAGAGGGCTACAGGGAAAGGTCGTGAACCTGTCTATGTGAGTGCAAAGACCCGGCAGAAGGCGCCCTGAATGCGCCACACAGGTCAGCTGTTATTTTAGCTGAGAAGAAGTAAAGATCTGGCCACCTGGAGAGGAGGGTGGGACTGTGTGGTGAAGCCCGGGCTCACACCGGCGGCTTTGCACCAGCACCTTTGGAGTTGCTGTCTGTCCTGTGGCTCTGGGGTCAGTCTTGGGCTTCAGGGCTGGTTATTGTGAACGTCTGTGTTATGTGTGTGCCTGAGTGTCTGTGTGTGGGAGGCCTGGGTGCCAAGCACGATTCTAAACCCTGAGCTACAGAGGGAGCAGTCAGGCTTCCTGCCCACAGTGAGCTTCTCCGGAAGGGGGTGGATGCAAAAACGGACCCCAGGGAAGGACAGAGTGTTGGAATGGGTTTCTCCAAAGTCTGTGGAGAAAACTGAGTGAGGAAGGGATAGGGGCCTCTGCCAGGGTGGATAGGCCGCGGCAGCATCCTGGACAAGGGACATCGGGTTCAGACCACACGAGCTCAGGGCATGAGCATTGCTGATTTGGGGGGGACAGTGTTTCCCCAAGGACAAACTCCTGCCCTGACCAGGGACCCTCTAGGCCATGTGACTGGAAGGTGACCACATCACCCAGCTTGAGCTCATCAGCGCTTGGTCCCTCAGGATCCCCACAGGGTGCGGGGAGCCCCAAGGCTGCCTGTGCACCGGGACTCTCTCCGCAGCCCAGCACTTTTCCTGTTTCAGCTTCGCCCACATGTGACCTTCCCTGAGGCTGAGGAGTCCTAGAGGACAGAGGCTGACTTCTTATCTGCTCATTTGTTAAATGCGTCTCCCCCTTCTCCAAGACAGGTAGGAGAAAATCACCATCCGTACCCTGCAGACCAAACATGGTTCTGTGAACACTTTGACAAGTTTTGTTTAGTTGCAGATCTCACTGTGTGCCCTGACTGGTCTTGCGTTCCCAGGCTCTACTGATCTTCTCTCCTTGGGCTCCTGAGAGCTGAAACAGGCACATTCAAAATTTTAACTGGACTAGAACCTGTTTGTATGTGTATGCACGTGCAGACACTGTAGCCCAGGCTGGCCTTGAATGTGTGGTCTGGCCCTCGAAGTGATGCCCCTGCTTCCTGAGTGCTGGGACTGGAGGTGTGCACCACTGCGCCCGAGAGCAGGTCATTTCTGTGCCAAAGTGTGGAAGCTGTGAACACCCAAACTCTCCCTGGGAAGTGCCCGTGCTGCCCTGGATGGCTTCAGGGTCGGTGTTTGCAGTCATCCTATTTTACACATGAAGAATTGGAAGGTGAGGGCCCTGCCCATGGCATGCAGGAGCGAGGCTGCCCAAAGTAACTACGGGGGGTGTGAGGGTCAATTGCTGCCTCTCTTCCCCTACAGCAGGGAGTGGCGCTCTCTCCCTCTTCACACAAGAAACTCAGCGTGGCACCAAGTGGCCTGGCTCGCTGGACACACAGCTGTCTCCAAATGCAGCCCGTCTGCACTTGGCCGGAACCGAACAGATCGTATGAGACCTGCAGCAGGAGCAGGTGACTCTGGGCCTCATGAGGCCAGAGAGATGGCTCTTTTACTTAAATCCATGGGTAAAGTAGTAAAAAGGGATGGAAAAGTCTGCCTCCTTAGCTTTCCTCCCAGCTTGTGGAGCAGGTAAGGGAGAGGGATGGGGAGGGGAGGAGAGAGACAGCCAAAAACTTCCAGCCTTTTAAAATGTTTACACCTTCCCAGCCCTGGGAAGCTGAAGCAGGAGGATCACCGAGGGTTTGTGGCTAGTCTGTGCTACATGATGAATCTGAGACCAGCCTGAATTGCAGTTAGCACTACAAAAGCGAAGCAAAACAACCAAAAAATGCTTTCTGATCCTTTCCAGTATTTAAAATGAAATGACAGAGTCAAGAACAATTTTAAAAATACCCCAAATACAAAAAAGAACTATCTTTTCCCAAACCTGTGTTTGAAGAAAGCCAGTCTGGGAATAAACACCTGAACTGTTTTTTCTTTTCAATTACTGTGTCCTTTTTTCCTTGTGAAAGTCTCATGTTGCCACAAGGGATATGAATATCAATTAACCTGGTAAAGAGGTGACCTCAGATAGAAGCTATGAGCCTCCACGCTGGGTGTTAGAAAACCAGGCTGACTGCAGTCTTGTCGTAGTAGTCATGTGTCCTTGTTACTAATCCTGTCCATCTCTCAGTGGCCACATGTGTGCAAGCTTCTTTTTTTGAGACCAAGTCTTGCTATCTAGCCCAGATGGGCCTCAGACTCTTGACAATCCTCCTGCCTCAGCCTCTCAAGTGCTGTGATTGTGGGCGTGCAGTGAAGCTATCTGCATGTCAAGAAGTCCTCAGACATGAAAGTCAGGACAGTTAGGGGCTGGGACTGTGCCCGCGGAGAGGGCTGCCGCAGTGCCATGACTGACTGTACCTCCCGGCCTCACCAGGATCCTGCAGAATTTTGTAGTAGTTATTTCCAACTTTTTTTTGGGAAGAGAAACTTCTCAGTTTTCCCCAAAGCACTGAGGGGATGTTAAGAATCTCAGCCAGCTCACTGATTAAATTCTAATGACTGCCATCTTCATGGTAACGCGTCCCAATTTCTCTAACCTTTGCACTGGGGATAGAAGATAACACCTCTTTGGGGCCTATTTTAACATTCTTTTGTGTTCCACACTTTGTAACCATGTTACCGGGAGCAAATTAATTACAAGAACTAGAAGAGCTTTTAAAAGCCTAATTAGTTGGAGCTCATTTTACCTGGGCTGAGGGCCATCTGGATGGGGACAGATCCTTGAAAGCGCAATTAGGACTGGGAAGTTCTGGGTTCAAGCTTGTCCTGGAGGGGAGCTACTCACCTTTACTGTCATGTTTATTTAGTGTGCAGATTCTGGGTCCCAAAGAGGCCCCTGAGCCTGAGCGTGTTCCCCAGGGGTGGGCTCCCAGAAGTAGGATGGGCTCCCAGAAGTGTGTTGGGCTCCGTGGTGGTTATTTTCCACAAGGCACGGTTTCTATTTTCTTTTTTTTTTTGGTACTGGAGATTGAACTCAGGACCTTGAGCATGCCAGGCAGGTGCAGCTCGGGCTCACAGTGTGTGATGGCACAGTGCACCTTTTAGTAGACTCAGCACTGTGGATAGAGAATGTCTTGTTCTGGAGTGCCGAAATAAAAGTCCTAGCTCTTCCCCTCCCATGCCTGTTTTCTTTCTGTTGCATTTAAACCATGCTTGGAAATCAAAATGTGTAAATACAAGACCTAAGCTGCCACAGGGAAAGAGAGTAGTATAATTATTACTTTGTATTCTGAGCCAAAGGCAGCAGACATTCTAATTCCAGAGAGCTAAGAATGGAAGCTAGAAGGGTTGAGTTAAACAGGAAAGAAACACATCCTAGGACAAAATACAGGTCGTCTCACATGCACATGTGCCCAGGGAGCCAGATTTATTCTTTAATGCAATGTCACGACATGCAAGCGACTTCTCAGACTCACCTGAGTTCCGCTGGTAAGTACAGGGCGTGCTGCGCCCTCAGGGCATCAGTCAGGGCTTGTGCCCACTTTCTGGCTCCCTTTAGAGCGTGGAAAGCATCACTTCCGGGGATGAGGGATGGAAAGAGAATTAGATGCAGGCACAGAGTACTCCAGGCTGTGGTTCCGAAAGTCACTTTCCGGGACCAGTGTTCGGGTGACAGAAGGAGCAAGAGAACTGGCTTTCTTAGTGTGGTTCTAGATGCACCCACTTCTGTTGTTGCTCAGCTAGTTCCGAGGCTCCTGGAGAGAACGGCAGCCTGAACCGGTCCACACAGCAACAGAAGCCTCTAAACTAAGAGACCAAGGAGCACGTGGCCCTCACTGTCTACCTACTGCGTCCCATCCCAAGAGGAGAGAGGCCTGCTTCAGTCACAGCGCTGAGGGGCTGGAGCAGGGCTGGAGTGCAGGCCTCTGGACACCTCCTGTGGGGCTCTTCCTCCACCTCTGGGCTTCTTACCCTGGACACCTAAAGAACAGTCGCCACCGTCACCGACAGTCACCGGAAGATCTTCCTTGCCACCCTCCTGCTGGATGGAGGGAGTTCTGGGCAGATGCTTGGGGGACTAGGGGGTGGCTATGAGTGCGGGCATCGAAACAGATGTGTGTCCTTCACCTTGTTAAGGTTGTAAGCCAGGGTGGGGGATCAACATGAAATAAAGAAGCACGCCAAAAGCATGCACATTTCAAGCTGCATGTGGTAGCACATGCCTGTGATCCTAGCATTTGAGAGGCTGAGTCAGGAGGATCACTGAGAGAATTCAAGGCCAGACTGAACTACATACTGAGAGTCTGTCTCAAAATCGAGCAACACAGGAGGGTAAGGCAAGAGGATCACTGTTAGTTTTAGGCTAACCTGGGTTACATAGTGAATTCAGCGCCGGCCTGAAGTACATAGTGAGACCCTGTTTCAAATAACAAAGCAAAACAAAACAAAACAGAGCAAATCATGTTGGTACAGTGTTGGTAGGATTTATCATTTTATATTTGCATTCCCTGTGTTTCTTTTTATTAGTTGTATAGTTTCAGATTTTACAGTTATGTCATTAATCTATTTGGAATTGATTTTTATGTATTTTATGTGATCTTATCTATTTTTATGTATTTAGACTTAAAAATTCGTTTTTATTTTTATTTTTTGAGATGAGGTCCTACTAGATAGCCCAGGCTGGCCTCAAACTCATGGCAACTCTCCTGCCTCAGCCTTCTGAGTCCTGGGATTAGTGGTGTGTGGTACCATGCCTGGCTCAAATGACTTTACTTTTTAGAGCAGTTATGAGTGGCACATACATAGAGCACCAGTAGGACTTTCTGTTTTCATAAAGTTTTAAAAGCTCTTTCGTATTCATAACGTCACCAGTTCAGACAACAGTTAGGGAGAATGTCAGCCAGAGAGGGAAGCCATGGCCACACAGCCGAGTGCCACCCCTGGGTGAGATGCCATCCTCTTTGGTGGGGTTCAGAAGCCCGAGCCATTCAGAAAGGAGTGTGGCAGCGAGTAACACGCAGGTGCGGACCAGCTTGTCCAGAGCACACGGCCAAACCTGCATCCGGGTTCTGCCCAGGGGTGCGTCAACTTTGAGACTTTCCATCCTCCAGAGCAATTCTAGTGTCCGATCCAGGGCAGACCCGAGGCCAGGAGGAGGCTTTCAGACGACTCTGCTGAGGGGTGCGGAGAGTGAATGGAGCTGGCGGGCCAAGGGAAGAAGTGGCCGTCTGCGTGCCAGCTTTGGCTGGGCCTGGCAGGTCCGCTGGCCTCCTGCCAGGTGTCCCCTCTGCTGCCAGCACCTCGTGGGTCCAAGAGAACGGAGAGAGAATTTGCCAAAATTCCCATTCTCACTGAGGCCGAGCAGAGGGTGCGATCCTGGGAGTTGGTGGTTTATGGAGCCTCCCAGGGCACAAGTCCTGCCCACAGTCCCAGCCATCGTGCCAGGGGCACAAAGCAGCCGGTAGGCATGGGCCTTGTGCCCTCAAGTATCTGTCCCTTGACTCTGGCTGGAGCCTTGAAGCCAGCTGGCACACTTTCTAAGATTTCCAACTCCAGGATCCTCAGACTCTAGGTAGTTCTTTAAAAATTAGTCTGGATTGCAGTACATAACAATTGCACCCATCATGGACATAACACATCCTATTCTTTATCTTCTATCTGTGCCTTCCTATCCTCCTCTTGGTTGCCTTTCCTTTTGCAAAACCTCTATCTCCCTGTTTCTTATTATCTGTCTTTTATCTGGTTATTTATATTTTGGTTTCTCATATGTGAAAAACCATGTGGCATTTAAACTCGTGCATCTGATGTAGTGTGTGGCCGTCATGGCCTCTGGGGGCACCCATCTCCCTACAGTGACTCAAGCTTTTCCCTTTTAGGGCAGAGTGGCACCTGGTTTCTGATGACATAATTGGCATCATGGGGGGATGAGGGGATCTGGGAAGACAGGATGATGGCTCCTGAAGTCAGCTTCCGGGTCAGAGGACCCACAGAGGGTGAGGGGTAGAAGTGGTTTTCAGGGGTGAGACAGCCAGGCTGGGTCTCGGGGTTCACAGGAAAGGGGGCTTGTCTGGCATGGGAAGAGGCCCAGAGCTATCCTAGGGGAAGGCTGTGGAAGTAATTTTATTTGGTCACTCAACAAACATCTGCGGGGGATTTTTCCTGGGAAAGTGGTCCGACTCTGTTGAGGACAGCACTTCTCTTGGGAAGTCCTTGGAAGAGGGTCCAGGAAGGCTTAGCTTTCACCCATGTGGGCGCATAGCGCCACTGCTGTGGGACCCCTAAACAGGCAATCTTACAGTTCTCTCTCTCTCTCTTTCTTTCTTCTTTTTCTTCCCCCCTCACCTCTCTCTCACTCTTTTGCTCTCTCTCTCTCTCCCTCTCCCCCCCACCCTGCTCTCTCTTTTTCTTTCTCTCATCCTTTCTTTCTTTGAGGCAAGGCCTTGCTCTATAGTTTAGGATGGCTTCGAACTCACTGTGATCCTCCTGCCTCAGCCACCCGGGGGCCAGGATGATAGCCCCCTCATGACTTCTAAATGCTGCATGGAGCCCCATGAAGTACCCTACTTCCCGCGCCTTCCCTGCCCACAGAGAGACACTCACACTCCCTGTAGCGGGCCCCTTAGCAAAGGGTTGCATCGCTTGGAGGCCGCTTTCGGTGAGCTGGTGGCCTCACGGGCTGACACATGCCCCAGCCGCTGAGAAGCCTGGTGGCTCGGTGAGGACAGGTCTGGCTGGAATGGACAGCCATGACTTCACATCCTCGGGCCCTGCAAGGCTACTTATGTAAGCTGTCTGCATGCCTGGTGAGGTGGCGGTGGGGCACTCATGGGGCAATACCAGGTCTCAGTCCTGGCTTGAGAGGACAATGTGTTCGCAATGAATAATAGGAAGCTGAGGAAGCAAGTGTGTGCGTGTGCGTGTGCGTGTGTGTGTGTGTGTGTGTGTGTGTGTGTGTATGTGTATGGTGTGTATGTGTAGAAAGGGCAGCCAGATCGGCACGGGGCGGGTGTGGTCAGGAGACTTCCATCCTTCTCTGCCAGGCTGGGAGGTGGCTGCTCGGGGTCCCCACCCGGAGCTTGAGGAGACCTGGTTTCTAGGGCAAGTTGCTTCATAAAGACGCCACAGCCACCCTCCCTCACTGCGCGCGGGGCGGAGCGGCCCAGGATGCCGCCTGCTGTTGACATCCTCCTCCAAGGGGAGGCAGGAGGTGGGGACCAGCCCAGCCTGGAATCCCAGGCATTTCCTCTGCGGGCTCCAGCCAAGTCCAGGGGCTGAAAATGAGTCCAGCGAGGACTCAGAATTCCAAGCTCCACGCTCTTCATGCCTGACGGCCCTCAGCCACCCCAGTCAGCTGCAGCAGATGGCACGGTGCCTGGCACACACACTGAATAGTAAAATCATCACAACGTGAGGAATGACCAAGATTAAAT
This sequence comes from Petromus typicus, assembly GCA_004026965.1. Taxonomy (NCBI): domain Eukaryota; kingdom Metazoa; phylum Chordata; class Mammalia; order Rodentia; family Petromuridae; genus Petromus; species Petromus typicus. The sequence continues at coordinate 8,408 of PVIR01031731.1, forward strand.
GACAAAGCCCAAGAGGAATCTGATTTATCTCTAAAGAAGTGAGATTGATGAGGAGAGGAGCTTTCTCAAGTTCCTGACAGATGATTTGAGGCTATGTTTTGACAAATACTGTGATGTTATGAGCAGCTTTGGCTACAAGAACATTATTTCATTCAACCCAGCTCTTCTCCTTTGAGGTATCTGCCCAGAAGGATTCAAGACATCATAAGGAGTGATGCAGACACACCCCTGTTTATAGCAACTCACAACAGCTAAGTCTTGGAAGCAGCCTCTATATCCACAGATAAACGGATAAAAAATGTGTGGAATTTACACACAAAGGAATACTACTTTGCCATGAAGAAGGACAAATTTGAGTAGGAAAATTGATGCCCCTTGAGACCATGGTGTTCAGTGAAACAAATCAGACACACAAGCTTAAAAATCACATGGTTTCTGGGGCCCGGGGAGTTAGCTCAGTGGTTCTGGCGCCTGTCTTACAAGCTCAAGGGCCCGGGTTCGATTCCCCGGTAACCACATAACAATACTGGGTGTGGAGACCCACACCCAGCAGCAACCAATACCACATACCACAGTGCCGGGCGTGGTGGCTCACGCCTGTAATCCCAGCACTAGGAAGGCAGAGGCAGGAGGATTTCTGTGATGTGAGTTTGAGGCTGAGCTCAGGGCCAGCCTGAACCACAAAGTGAGACCCTGTCTCAAAAAACCTAAAAAAAAAAAAAAAAAATCACATGGTTTCTTTTATGTGAAAAATCCAAAACATAAATCAATTAGAGAGCAAAATAAAAGATACAGAATAGAAAAAAAGATGGCTCTTTTGCAAAATGAAAGGGGACCAAGAGATGGAGAGAGGGGAGAGGTACAGAGAGGAAGGACTGAAACAAGATATAAGACATGTTGCCTGATTGCACTGACTCCCCACGAGGAATGTGATTGTTATTGTTACAAACATGGATTCTTAAAAAATAAAAGCTTTTTTTTTTTTTTTTTTCAGTATCAGGGATCAAACTCAGGTCCTCGTGCTTCCAAGGTAGGCGCGGTATTTTAAGCTAAATCCCTAGCCACAAAAAATAAAATATTTTTTAAAGGACATTGTTCTTTAGAGGTTCTTTCAAACCTGGGCCCTGCATTTTTAGGTGGCTTTTTATAGGAGATTTAAATTCTATTCTTGATACTTTTCAGATGATCCCAACTATTTTTAATTTATTTTTATCACTGGGAAAAAAGCCCTGAATATATCATGAAAATAACAGAAACCCAATTGGAATTTGTTTAGTTTATTTTTTGAGACAGAGTCTTGTTATACAGTTCAGGCTGGTCTTGAACTCGCTGTGTAGTCCAGGTTAGACTTGAGCTCATTGTGATCCTCCTGCCTCAGCCTCCCTCGTGCTGGGATGACAGGTGTGCACCACCATGCTCCAGTTGAAGGAGAGATTTTATAATGAATTTATTATTTGGATACTGACACTGAATTCATCTTTCCAGAAATAACTATAGCACCATAAAGTGATCAGTCTGTTGGCAGATGATGGTAAGAGTGGAGAAAGACCACGAATGATGTGTGTTTATCCTGTACCTACCTCCAAAGGCTCAAGAATATCCCCTTGTCCTTATGATCACCTTGGATATAAATTCGTTTCAGAAACAAGTGACACCCATTGTACTCCCACAGACCCCTGCAGGGCAGGCAAAGGACAGCAATCTCTCTAGATCTTCCTGAGCTCCCCCGGACTTTCTCTTGTGGGTCCATTCATTCTCTATACTGCTTGAGATTTTTCACCTATGACTTCTCTGTCCCTGTGCCATGAAAGCCAGCTCCTATCCTGCCCCAGGACCTTTGCACCTGCTGCATCTGCTTCCTGGAAGCTTTCTTCCTTCAGATTGTTTTCTGGTACCATGAGAATGTTAGTTCAGTATTGGCACCTCAGGAAAGTCTGCTGGACAGTGCTGTCTGCAGGGGTCCCTCTTGGAGCTGGGGTGTGGCTCAGGGGTGGAGCATTTGCCCAGAACCACAAGAAAGTAAAAAATTAAAAAGTAAAAAGTGACCTTCTTCTGCTGTTCCATGCTGTCCATCCTGGCTGGCGTCTACCCCGTTACTCTGTCCTGTTCTCCTTAAAGTGCTTGTCGTAGGTCAAATTCCCTTGTTTATACAATGGTTTTGGTATTTACCAGTTGTGCTGGAGGACAGCAGAGACTTGTTCGGGTCACTCGTATCCCAGCTGTGTGCTGTGCTGGGTCTGAAGGACGCATTTAGTGTGCACTTGTCAGATTGGCCGGAGGGAGTCACTCAGGGTGAATGAGCTGGGAAGCCAGGCAGGGCTGCAAGAACTGCACAAAGCAACTCACTTCCACACCTAGGCAGCAGGGACCGTGGCCGCTCCCTCCATGCCCTCCCCTGAGGCATGGGGCCACAGCTCTTGGTGACAAAGCTGGTCTGTTATCGGGCTCAGCAGAGATGCCGTCTCCAGGCCGGGTGTCAGTGGCACAGCAGTGTAACTGCTCTGCGAGCTCTGGCTCCCTGTCTGGCGCCCATAGATTACTTTTCTACACTCCTAGGGTCTGGGGTCTGCATGGGGCAGGGCCTGGGCTCCAATTAACGGTGGAGTAATTAGACAGTGGCACCCACCACTCTCCACTGTCATAGGTCTAATGAGCTAAAGTGACCAGGCTGGCAAGAACCGTGAGCTAGAACCCTCTTTTCATTTCTATTGTCAGCCACACTGATTGTGGGTTTGCCGACGCTGCTCTTATTTTATGATGCCCATTATTTCTGTCTGGGGGACACAGAGTGCATTGTGAAATCCATACGATTACACTTGAGGGCAGCGCACGCATGATGGTCACTTTTCAGAGCCAGTGGTTCTCAACATGGTAGCATCTTGGCCATTTCCAAAGAGAAAGAAGGTGTCAGGCTGGAGCCAGGATGGGGACCTAGGAACCACCTTGCTAGGAGACTTCCCTTTTTGTCTTATCACTTATGCAGAGCAATCAGAACCAGAAACCTTTGGAAGGCAGGACTCGATAATCAGGAAGAGGAATGGGTGTGACAGTAGGGGTCTGGCTTGGCTAAGGTGCAGAGAACATGTTTAGGGGTGGGAGGAGGCTTGCTGCTGCTGCTGCACACACTTGGAGGAGGGCTTTGAATGCCAGGACAAGGGACAGGTGGGTGGATTATATTCATCACACAGCGCTGCGACATAGGCCCTTCTTGAGTGACTCTGATGATCTGACCCAAGTTTATCAGCTTTGGGTCACAATGAGGGAACACTGGGGTATGAAGGTGAAGGAGGAGAGAATTCAGAGGCTTCGTCCATGGTAACTGACTCCAAGGCAGGAACATCATGGTGGAAGGGTCTGGCGTAGGACACTGCTCACCTTACAGTGACCGGGAAGTAGAGAGTAGGGAGGAGCCAGAGAGGAGGAGCAAGGGGCCCACATCTAGTCCTTGGTCGTGCCCCACCATGCGTGGCTCCTCTCCTTCCTTTATGCCACCTCCTCATATCTTCTTCCCAAACAGTGCCCACCATGCCTCACCCCCGCCCCAGCCCTGATCCCAGTGGACTCCTCCTCTCTAGCTCTTCCTCCTCTAGCTCTGGGCAGCTCTTCCGTCTCCTGAGTGTTCAAGGCCACATGGGGGTCCCTGCAGTGCAGTCCTCAGAGCCCTCAGCCCTTCAGCTCCCACACCTGGAGTCACCCTAGGCTAAGCTTTCCTGTCTCTTTTACGAAATGTAAGTCATGCAAGGTGGTTCCTATCTATAGATCCAGGAGGCTGAGGCTGGAGTTCAGCCTTTAGTGGCTTATGAGACCTGTCTCAAAAATTAAAAAAAGCATAACAAGAGTGGTGTTTGTAGCTCTGTGTGAAGGCTCTGGGTTCAGAACCTTCGGTAGCTCCAAAAGCCAAAAGTGCGAAAGTCTGGTTCCCAAGTCTGGAGGGCTGAGTTCCTGACCCTGCCCAGTCAGCTCGTGCTGGGTTCACAGAGGTGACCCCTGCAAGAGGCCTCCTTCTCAGGTGCCAGTGAGAACCCACGCCCCTGTTCCTGTTCTGTGTCTTCAGATGAAGCCACCATTTTCCTATCTGTGTGCATCTTTTTGTTTGAGTCTGCTCGCCTGTGACCCTGCATTTTTCTTCATGCAAGTGACATGCCCTGGGGGCTGCGTCCCTGGCGGTGACTTGGCTTCCTCACACTCCCTCTGTGCATTTTCATACTGACCATCCGGCCTCCCCTGAACCTACCATTCCTCCTTTCCCAGGTTCGAAGCTGGGGTGGCATGTACCCTTCCTGTCCTCAGCCCTGTGACAGGGTTGCACAGGGAACACAGCAGAGTCCCAGGACACCGACTCATCCTGAGAGCAGAGCGGCTCCTGTCTGTGTTGTGGAGCCAGAAAGGAGGTTCAGTCGGGGACCCTTTCACCCTCACTGCCTGCCTTGTCACAGCGCCTCGTGTAGCTTCCCTAGTCCCTGTTCTTGGGAAGAGAATGTGGAGCAGCTTCTCCGGGCCCTGAAGACCCCAGCAGCGGAGTGGCCATGCACAGCCCCTCACGGCGGGTGTGGGGACAGCAGCAGACAGGACCGGACGGAGTCCCGGCCGGAGCACACGGGAGACCTCTGCAGTGCTGGCGCCGGGACCCAGCAGCCTCATCCTCTGGGCTGGGGACCTGTTTTGGGGGGGCCAGGTGTCTCAACCCCGACTTTGTGAAACCAGCTGGATCTGTTTACAGCCAGCAGAGGGAACAGTTCCGAAGTGGCCAGAGCAGGTGGACTATCTTGGGTCTTTTCACACTGAAATGTTTCCATTTCTCCTCAGGAATGTCATGCTGGGCAGACTTGCTAGGAGACTTCCCTTTTTGTCTTATCAGTTATGCAGAACAGTCAGGAACAGTGTGTGGGATCCCACAGCCCCTGGTCGCAGAGGAGCTTGCCAGCGACAGCACTGACAGAAGAAGATGGCTAAGTCCTCCAATTTTGGCAGCCACCGGCGAGGGCGTGGCCATAGGGAGGGCGTGGCCATAGTAGGGGCGTGTCCACAGCTGCAATGTATATATCAAGAGCCTTAATACACTCCCAGCCTGCAGCACAGAGATCTGACTGCAGGGAACCCTCCCCTGGGAAGAAACCCCCAAAACCCTCTTTTCAAAAATACTTGTAGCTCACATCATCTGGTCCTTTCATGTTATCTCTTGGGAGATTTTCTGTGTTAAAGCCAAGAGCAATGGTACATAACTGTAATTCTCAGCAAGAGTGGCTGAGGCAGGAGGATGGCAGGTTTGAGTCCCATCTGGACATTTCAGCAACTTAGCAGAACCCTGTCTGAAAATTTTAAAAAAGGGCTAGGGATGCGGTTCGGTGAAAAGGCCCTGAGCTCGATCCCCATTGCCGAGGTAGGGTATGGAATGGAAGGAGATTTTTTTAAGGGAAAAATAAACAACCACAGAAAAGTGCTTACACTGTGATGAGTAAAAGGCACAACTTGCCAGTGGTTTCTTTCAAGTAGGAATGTCTCTGAAAGTGGTCAGCCCAGATCCTCACTTCCACCTCACACCAGGGCTTTCCCTTGAGGCCACCCTCAAGGGTGGGCATGTACTGCAAGCGTGTGGCAGAAACAGCCATGTCAGCATCTTGACCAGCACCCTGGGCACAGCAGGTTCACCCCCTTGTCCCATCCTGGCCTGTGCAAGGAACATGGAGGGGCTGGCAGGGGACGCGTCGAAACCTCCCTGAAGTTCTGCCTCTTCCTTCCTCATCTCCTCAGATTCTGTGCTCTTTTTTAGAGTTATTTAAAATTTAGTTACCGTAAAATTATGATTTCTGTTTCTGGGGTACAGTGAGACATTTTGACACACATGTACAACGTGTACAATCAGGTCGGGGGTCATTGACCTGTTGGGCCTGTCGTTCACCTCAAACGAGATTTGAGACATCTGTCATACGCACGTCCTAAGGAGGCATTTAGCTCGAGAAGGGGCTTCTTCCTTCAGAGAATGTCAGAGAAGAGGGGGAAGGCTGGGGAGGGAGGGGCAAAGCTGTTTGGGAAGGAGAGGAGGAAATGTTCTTTAAAAAGTCAGAAAGTCAGGCCGGGGAGTTAGCTCAGTGGTTCCGGCGCCTGTCTTGCAAGCGCAAGGACCTGGGTTCGATCCCCGGTAACCACATACAATACTGGGTGTGGAGACTCACACCCAGCAGCAACCAGTACCACATACCACAGTGCCGGGCGTGGTGGTTCAGGCCTGTAATCCCAGCACTAGGGAGGCAGAGGCAGGAGGATTGCTGTGATGTGAGTTGGAGGCTGAGCTCAGGGCCAGCCTGAACCACAAAGTGAGACTCTGTCTCAAAAAACCTTAAAAAACAAAAACAAAAAAAGTCAGAAAGTCTTCAGGGCTGGTGTGACAGGGACACATACTTTCTTTCTTTTTTTTTTTTTAGGTTTTTTGAGACAGGGTTTCGCTTTGTGGTTCAGGCTGGCCCTGAGCTCACCCTCCAACCCACATCACAGCAATCCTCCTGCCTCTGCCTCCCGAGTGCTGGGATGATAGGCGTGAGCCACCACGCCTGGCACTGTGGTATGTGGTACTGGTTGCTGCTGGGTGTGAGTCTACACGCCCAGTATAGGTATGTGGTTACCGGGGAATCAAACCCGGGCCCTTGCACTTGCAAGACAGGCGCCGGAACCACTGAGCTAACTCCCCGGCCCAGGGACACATACTTTCATTTCCTGTGTGTCCCTGTGCCAAGAAGCAAACAAACACATGGGGCTGCTGTTTTCAGTGCTTTTACTGCCCTTTGAAAGTTACCTCAGTCTGGATTCCAGCTGACGTCATGAGGATACTTATACCCTAATAATGTTTTTTTGCTTTGTTTTTTCCTTAAATTGAAGAAATAGGTGCTTCTGTGATATGCCCGTATAAATTTCACTGTGAAGAAGGATTTCTTACCAGTTTAAAAACTGATAGGATCTAGTAAGGCTGAAATGAATCTCACGCTGTAATATCTGATTTACTTACAGGTTAGGCCTCATTACTGAAAGTTCAGCTTTGGCCTGAGGTCTTTGTCACACAAGAAGTTTGGACTTGTGTAAAGCAAGGAAAGGTTTCGTGCTATTAAAGTATAGGATCACAAAAACACTGAGGTATTTGATATCTCAAGTTTAATAAGGTAAGGGGAAAGGGAGAGAAAAGAGTGGAAGGGAGGATAAAGCAGTTCCTAGTAGCTTTTCTTGGAGCTCATTTTAAGAGATTTGATTTGCTAAGCACTTTCTAGTGTTCTGTGAAAGGAAGATTCTGGAAAACCAGACTAAGAAGCACTTCCCTAGGCGGCCTCTTCAGGAATTTTCTTTCCGTTCGTTTCCCTGGCGGCCGCCGGGCTGTCCTGTGACCTGGCTGGCCTGCTTTCTGGTCTTCTGGGCCTGCCCTGAGTTCTCAAAAGAAAGCTGTCCAGGGAGTTATGGGTTCTCCATGTTCTTCTACCACACATATCTGTGTTTAAAGAAAAAGATCACTAAATGGGTTTCTACAAAACGGTGAACCTCACGCTGTCTTCAGATTTTCCTGGGCAGGCTGGGCTGGTGTGTGTGTGGGAGTGATTCTGTCCCTGGAGAGCGGCAGAAAGGTTGGTTCCTGCAGAAAGACAGCAGGCGGAGGCACTGGACTATTCTGTTCCTTTCTACCTCACCTTGCCGGCAGCGCTCTTTTGAGAGTGCTGGGACAGATCATAATGCGGTAGATGGACTGAAAGTGTTTCCTTTGGAGGAAGCAGACTTACAGGACCAAAGAGCTGTCCCCAGCCACCACAAGGGCTGTCCCAAGGAGGATGCAGGGCAGCTCTGTGCAGCCTTAGGATGTACAACTGGGACAGAGGGAGGGTGAGTCTAGGGAAGGGCCCTCAGGCTCAGCTGTCCAAGGACAGCACTACTAGGTTCCCATTCTCAGTGGCTTTTTCCAGCCAGGTCACAAAGTATGTGTCGGGTCTGCCGTGGACCGGGTCCCAACCTTGCTGAGAGACATTTCAGCTCGACACACACTTCTGGGGCTTATGGCTGTCTTGTCCAGCACTTTCTCCTTGACAGCAGGACCAGGAGCCCAGGAATAATCTGGTAGGGCTCTGAGGAGACAGAGGTATCAACTGAGAGGTTACAGGCCTGGTACACACAACCTCTCACTCCCCTGCAGAATGGCACCTTGGGAAGTTAAACTGAAATCCATCTGAACCATAGTAGGTGGTTATGCTGTTGTTTTATCGAAAAAGGATTTTGCTGTCTAGTCCAGCCTGGCCTTCAACTCACTCTGTAACCCAGGCTGCTTTCAATATCACACTTGCCCTGTTCCTCTTACTTAAGACTCCTGGGTGATAAGATTGCAGTTATGTGCCCCTGGCATAGCAAACTGCTTTGGTTGGCTCTGAGGCTCAGGTGGGCTGGAGTAGGTGGGGTGAAGATAAGTCAGGCCCACTCCAGGGCTCACTGTGAGGGCCATAAAACCACCTCACCAGTCACAGGCAGCCACTCTCAAACCTGCAGCGTAGAGCACAGGGAAAGGGGACATCACTAGTACTTCTGCATTAAGTCCTAGTCTCCTATGAGCCACAACAACAGAAGAACACAAGTTGAATTGATTAATCAGACAGAAAAGATAGAAAGATGAGACTTAGAGAAAAAGCCAAGCTTTGGGCCTGATCAGTACTCCTCTGGGCAGCAAAACCTAAAGACCCTGAGTTTACCACACCTTTATTCTGTGATTCAAGAGTAGCAAATGCACACGTGACTCAAAGGGCAATGGTTGTGATAATCCTAGAACAGTGAAGAACTGTGCAGATGAACTTGGTTCCTCTTGGTTCAGGATGTCTTCTCCTGGTATGAGTCTGCCCTGGAGCATCACAGCGCCGTTAGACCACTGAAGTCTCAACTGTGACCTGAGGTGAAAATGGAGTTATGTCTCAACATGCCATCGCTGGCCTGTAGGCAAGAAAACTAGGCCTGATCGTAATTTAAATCTGAAATGATTTTTCCCCAAAACTCTGTGGAACTGCCCCAGATACTGTGGACCTTTGGGCTTCTTTGCATTCTCTTCTATAATTGCATGCCATCATCTCTCTCTTTGGTGCAGGAATAGATGCTGTAGTATATGCAAATAGCCCAGTTTCAGGTAATGAGGCAAGAGCAAGTTGAGTTAAGGTATTTTTCTAATCTTTATGTGACTATAGATATGACATCTTTATGCAAATAAGACTGTTCATATTAAATTATGACGTGACAATTACCAGACACTGCTTCAGTTTAAATTTTCATTTTTGCATTTTCATTTTAAAGAACAGCTTGAGGCAATAGTGCCAATGGTACTTTTAAAGAGATATTTTCTGATTTCTAATGTTAATGGAACTTAAAATTTCAATGTGTATGCAAATCACAGAGACTTCTGTGCTTGAAGCAGGAAGGAAGGAAATCAAAGCAGGAGCTGAGCGCCGACATCATTCTACCCAGTGGTCAGCTCAGCCCTTATCTGTCCACCTGAGTGAGGGGCAAGATCTGAAGGGGTTTGGTAAGTCAGTGGTTTTCTATGATAACACCAGGAAGGAGGCATTGACTTCGACTGAAGACTAAAAAAGCTTTCTGGAGGCGAAGGCATTGAATTTGATGGATGGGCCATTGGCAGAAAATAAAAAATTGGCCGTGAGAGAGGGACAGTGCAAAAGGAGGTGGTGGCTGTCTTGGGGCGCTGCCCACATCTGCTTGGCACTCACATGGCTGTCATTTGGATTTGTATTCTGAGAGAGTGGGTGGATAAATACCCCAGGCCCCTCTGCTTTGGAGTGAGAACCATTCTGAACCTAAAACATATATTCTACTTATGAAGGCGAAGGAAAATAAGTGGCGACCGGCCATAGTCTGCTCCAGCCACAATAATTCCCATGCATGCGACATGCTCCCCACACCCTCCTGGAGCTCCAGACCCGGACCCCTTAAAAGCTGACTTAGGATTTGAGAAGGCAGGAGTTAAGGAACATGCTCAAAGTCACACAGATGTTTATTAAACGGTGTGAGGAGGATTTGATGGGCTCCTGCACCCACAGTCTTGTAGAAACACACACACACACACACACAGAGTCATCTGGCAAGGAAGCAAGTGCTCAGTGTCCTAAGTGAGGTGTGTATCAGGACCCTGGAGACTTAGCAGAGTTGGAAATGGGGTGAACTGGGGCAGGGGAACTGAGCCCCCTCCTGGGGCCCCAGCCTGCTGTTCCACCCTGCCAGTGTCAGCTTGTGAGTCCCCACAGTGGCAGGAGCCAATCCCTCAGATAAATCCCTCTCCCTGTGTACACGACATGTACCTTACTGTCTCTGTTTCTCTGGGGATTCCCCCCATGTTGGTGTTTAGATGCGTGACAGTAGTGGGGCAGGGAAGGGGAGGAGGACCTGGAGAGTGTGGTCCTAGCTGGGGTGACCTGGAGGGTCCATGTGGAGAGCAGACAGCACCTTGGAAAGGGACCTGGGCAGTGGGGCAGGCAGGGGAGAAAGATGCCAGAACAAGGGTGTCCCACTTGGTTGTAGGATGTGGAGGCCCCTGTGGTGACAGGGATATGACAAAGGGACTCGCTGTCCACCACAGGCCACCAATGACTTGCCGGCAGCTGGAAACCAATACTGCAAGGAGAGATATGGGGTGAAATAGTGACAGAGCTTGCAGGTGGGACCGCGGAGAGAAGATGTATCCCAAAGTCAGCTCTTGGGTGTTTGCTGCTTCTTTAAACTTCTTTCCTTGGAGCAAACAGTAGCCTGGTGCAGGAGCCAGAGACCTCTGTGGTGTTTAGTGCACAAAGAGGCTGTGGGATCCCAGCTGGCCCCAAAGCACTCTCCAGCCTTGCCTGCACTGTGCCCTCTCTGTGGTATGCCCTCATGGGCCCTTGGTGCATGCGGACCTGGTCATCTTTCTT
>PVIR01031732.1:0-19204 GCA_004026965.1 Petromus typicus
ATTGTAAGTTCCCATACATGGGCCAAGCTGTTTCTGCAATATGTTCTGATTTTCCTCCCGCAACAGACCAGCAAAAGGCTTCTTACAGCTCTGCTAATAATGGCAGGCACCTTGATATATTGCCGTTTAAATGCTGCTTGAATTAAAGAGAGAGCAGACTGCGCTCTTGTGTTCATGTATAATTCACTGAGGATGAATATTTTAGATGTATGTTAGCTACTTCTGTTGGGTTTTGTGGGCTGCCAGTTTTCTGAAGGCTGCGGAGCGCTGCGCAGGGCTGCTGCGTGATGACAGGAAGGGGTGGGGGGACCCAGAAGAGGCTGGAAGATCCAACAATGCTTGAGGGTGCGGTGGAACCTGAAATAAAGATGGAATCATCAAGGGAGCCCCAGCTCCTGCTGGGAGCCCCGGAGTGAACCGGCTTTTGTGCCACACGTGGACTCAGACTCGAGTCTTCACAACAGCCATCTCTCCATGCCCATCGTCACACTCAGCATGGAAAACACCTGTATGTGCAAACACGGACACAAGACGATTCTGCTTTCCTTCTGTATGGAGCCTTTGTTTACCTCTCCGGCAAAATCTCTGCAGACCGCTTTTTTACCTTTATAAAATGTAGAGAATGCCAGTTATGAAGAAACTGCAAGCTGTCATAATAGGCAGCTAAGTTACACAGGAATTAAGATACAGTGAGAGGGCCGGGGCTTTACCGCAGTAGTTCTGGTGCCTGCCTTGCCAAGTGCAAGGGCCCAGGTTCGATCCCCAGGAACCACATACAACACTGCCAGGTGTAGAGACTCACGCCCACCAGCAATCAGAACCACAAACCAGTGCCAGGCGTGGGGGCTCACTCCTGTAATCCCAGCACTTGGGAGGCAGAGGCAGGAGGATTGCTGTGAGTTCAAGGCTGAGCTCAGGGCCAGCCTGAACTACAAAAGTGAGACCCTGTCTCAAAAAATAAATAAATAAATAAAGTTACTGTAAGAGACGAGTTGGGCTCTGGAGGAAATCAACAGAAAGACGAGCTGTCTGGAGGCGCATGTGGAGAAGACCAGGCCTCAGACAGAAACAAGGGGTGGGCCTCGATTCCTCCGTAAGGGCTGAGAAGTCACCTGGAATTGCATGGAATGGCTGTCACCTGGCCCAGGAAGTCCAGCAGGGCATCAGTCTCCCAGGAGGTGCCCACAGCATCTGGACCCAGGCCTCCCCAAAATGCCTTTGCCCTTGTCTTATACCTTGCTATATGACTCATTCCCCTATTATTTCTATTTTTTCTTGGGTCTTCTTTTTTTTTTTCCTCCTAGTACTGGGGATCAAACTCAGGACCTTGCATTTTCAAGGCAGGTGCAATGTCACTGAGCTAAATCCCTAGCCCTTGCTTCTCTATTGGATCAATATTAGTTCAGCAGCTATGCTTATAAACCTAGAGATTGATTATAGCCTGACCCAGGTTATACCTGTATTGTGACTTCTTTCTTTCTTTGAGGCAGAGTCTCACTGTGTAGGTCAGGCTAGCCTTAAACTTACAATCTTCCTGCCTCAGCCTCCTATGCTGCTATGATAACAAACACTCCTGTCTCTGCAGAAATGTTAAACCCCATTGAATTTTATAAGCTGCTTCACTTTAAATTCTTTTTAGGCAGAAGTACATGGACAAATTCACAATAACACACAGTTCTTACCATGAACAAGAATCATTTAAGTCCTGGAAGAGTATGTTTAAAAATCTTGTTTGCCTTGTCCAAGAAAAACCTGAGTTGGGAGAGAGAAAGCAGCTTGCTCGAGCTATATAACTTAAATGACAGAGGTGAAATTTGACCTCTCAGGCTAGGACATTTTCTACTAAATCCTGGTGCCAGCTCCAGATCTGCCCTCCCTAGTGGGGAGGCATTTGAGTGCAACACCTACCTAAGTCTGCGAAAGGTCCGAGGCTACAGGGTTTCCTACCAGGAACTAAGTGAAAGGGCGCAATAGTAAGTGAAGATTCACTTTCTGCACGGCTGCGATCTCCAGAGCAGCTTCATATTCCACTGCTGGAGTTAGACGCTGACAACTTGAAGCCCTCCAAGATCCGGGCATTCAGGGAAAATCTGTGGCGTGAAGATCAGAGGCTGAGGGAAGCCCCGCCCAGGCTGGCTCGGGGACACACAGCTGCGGCGGGCTGGCCGGTAGGACTGAGCCAAACAGACCTTCCCCCTCCCGTTCCAGCTTTGATTGTTCTGCGTGGGATCTGCCTTTACCTTTCTGGGCTGCTGAGGCCTTCCCCTTAGAACGGTTCCTGGCAGTTTCATCCTCCTGGGAACCCAGAGAACTCCAGAGAGAGACACGAGTGTCCTGGAAAAGTACAGGAGGGAGGAGGCTGGAAAGCACTAGACTTCTGGCATTACCTCCCTCGAGTCCCTGGTGGCAGCTAGGATCCAGGAAGCCACATGTCACATTCTGTATTCCAGAGCCTAATACACCCCCTGGCGTAAAGTGAGTACCCCCAAATGCTGGAACAATGAATGGATCGTCGGGTGGTAGCACGTGTGATTTCTGCTTTACAGGTTTTTGAAGAGTACCACGTTTGTATGTTGTTGCATTGTGTGGTCTTTACGATCCATACAGATCACAGTGACCTTTAACTTCATGAAAGCACAATGATTATTCTTTTTTTCTTTTTTTTTTTGAGACAGGGTCTCGCTTTGTAGTTCAGGCTGGCCCTGAGCTCAGCCTCAAACTCACATCACAATCCTCCTGCCTCTGCCTCCCGAGTGCTGGGATTACAGGCATGAGCCACCACGCCCGGCACTGTGGCATGTGGTACTGGTTGCTGCTGGGTGTGGGTCTCCACGCCCAGTATTGTATGTGGTTACCGGGGATCGAACCCGGGTCCCTAAGCCTGCAAGACAGGCACCGGAACCACTGAGCTAACTTCCGGGCTCCGACAATGATTATTCTTAACTCAGTGATTTATATTATGTTCCTCATATCCCTTAGGCAAGGAGAGATGCTTCTAGAATTTAATAAGAGCAGGTCTGTCTGGACCATAAACATAATTTACTTAAGGAGCCACTCCCCAAACATCCCTGTGGGGTGTGAATTTCATTTGATAACAGAAAAAAAAAAAACTGAAAAAGAAGTTCTGGATCATGTGGAAAATTTTGCAATTCTGTGAGAATGTATCTGATAGGAAGAAAAGCTCGACTAAGTAAAATTGGGTTTTGCCAAACTCAAAGATATTAAAAAAAAAAAAAAAAACTCTCTTCTTTTGCTGTGGTACTAGGGCTTTCCAATTGAACCACATCTCCAGCCCTTTTTATTTCAAGACAGGATTTTGCTAAGTTGCTAAATTGGCCAATCTGCGCTTGAATTTCTGACCTGCCTGCCTCAGCTTCCCAGAGTACTAGGATAACAAGTGGACCCCAGCTTTCTCAGCCTGGTTTCCCTGTTTTTAAATTCGGACTTTTTTGGGTCACATATAAATAAGATCGCTCCCAACATGGTGACACATTGGGCATAAGTCAGTTGCTTATGTGCTGTGGTCTTTGGGAAGAAATGGGAAGAGGGCAAGTCCAGGCCTGGATCCTTTTCCTTGTACACCAGTACAGCTGAGCAGCATATTGCAGTTGGAAGAAGTGGGTGCTATCTTGTTTCACAGTGTTGTTTTTAGTGCACAGAGACTCAATACCCTCTTCTCCTTTTCATCATGACCTTACCATAACTTCAAATCTCTTCCAGGGGGCCGGAGAGGTAACTCAAGGTCATGAGTTTGATCCCAGTACCAAAAAGAAAAAAAAAATATATTCTCAAGGACCTGCTGGTCAGGATGTGCTGGTCGGTAGAAAGGAAAAAGGAAATAGAAATCTATAAAGAGGGGGAAGAAATCAAGCTGCCACCAGCATTGGGTCCTTGTTCTGCTTTCTCTTCCTGATATTCCCTGTAAGACACACCCAACCTGCAAGTCCACCCACATCAGATTTGAGCACAGCTTTCTGCAGCACGGAAGTTAGGCTGTTAAAATGCCGGAGATTCTTGGGCTAAGACCCCTCCCTTACCTGGCGCGAAGCCTGGGGTGGCCAGGTCTCTTTCCAGGTGCCATAATTACCAGGAAGTGCCACCATCAGGCAGCTTCTAGCTTCTACTTGGTGTGGCCTCAGTGTTTCTGGCTATTTTAAGCTCAGCTATGACAACACATCCTGTTTTCTGCCCTCCTTTTTTCTTTTCCCACGACTTTCCCTTAAGATGTGAAATTCTATTTCCACCGTCTTCCCGGTTCTTTACCAGGGACCCATGCGGCCTTGACTTTGGAATGGGAAAAGTGAGACTTGAGGAAGGAAGTAGGGCTGGGAGTGGAGCTCTCCGTCAGTGGCAGAGTCCCCTGCTGCTCCCAACATCCCTGGGGCTTGTTTCTCAAACTCAGCCAAGAGAAACAGACCGAGATCAAATGACTGACTGTTCAAGGGCCCGGCGGCCTGACGCTGCGAGCGGCCTTGGTTCCCCCAGAGATTTTCAGAAGAGGAATCCTGAAAGCAAGGAGCTTCCGCCCTCTTTTGAACCCTGTTGCTTCAGGCCATTTCCTGTAGCTTTAAAGAAACATTCTTGAGAGTACAACAGGCTACTGGATTTACCAGTAACAAAGAGAAAAATTAAAAAGAGACAGAAAGAAGAAAAAGAGAGGAGGATCAGGAAAGAACAGGACATAAATGCTAGGGTTTCCCAAACACCAGGGTCTCCGTTGCCTTCTCTGGTTTCTGAGATGGGGACAGAGGTGATGTGGTGGATATGTGAAAGGTACTTTGGACATGATATGGTCCATGAGTAAGTGGAAGACTGCGAACATACTGGTGCACACCTGTAATCCCAGCACTCGGGAGACTGAGGCAGGAGTATCACCCCACATCCATGGCCAGCCTGGGTCCAGAGTGAGTTCAAGGCCAACCTGGAATACGTAGCAAGATCTTGTCTCAAAACAAATAGGCCGAAAATTAATAATAAATAAAAGTGAAGATAATGTAAAGAAATTCTTTTCTAATGTGAGTGGTTGAAATTAAGCTCTCAGCAGTTATCTTAGAGCAGTTCCAATTGGTTGATGTCTTGGAGTGAGAGTTGGTGAGAATAATTTATGAGAAATAAGCAATTGGACCTCTGGGACAGGCATCCTCTGGGACAGCTCACAGAGTGGCCCATCTGCAGGTCTCCACGATTCCCTGCTTCTTCAGAGCTCTTAACCTGCTCAGCGTCTTCCTCCAACATAGAATTGCTGGCAGTTATTTTAAGCTAGTGTCCGAGACAGGATGAGCCATCTTGCTTCTTTCTGGTCATTCACCTTCATCCTTTTCCTGTGATGTCACCAAAGACAAGAGCACAGAGTCCAGAATTGAGGAGGGTGGTCAGGGCAGATTGTCAGAGGGGGTCTGGAGAGCCCAAGGAGCGGAACACACAGTTTCCCATGTGACCACTAAAGAGAAAAAGTGTCAGATAGAACTGGGCTGATGAGAAAGAGAATAGGTTCATACTTAGTCTTTCCAAGTGAGTGGCATTATCAAAATAATTTGATAATTTGATTAAAATATCCTAATTATTTAAATAATTAGGAGTGTCTCCAGGGTGCAAAAGTCAAAGAACCCTCATAGCATTCAGGGTAAAGCACCAAGTCTCAGTGTTCATTGCCTGAGCCTAAGCCCATCAGCCCTAATCCGTATCCACAGAGCAGGTGGTTGAGGCAAGATGCCCTTCACCTGCAGTGTCCAGCGGCAGAACTGGGCCAAAAATGAGGTGATGCCTGTAGAAGACAAAGGGGTGCGGGTGACCCATCTAGATAAATTAGGAGCAGAGGCTGAAAATGCTTCGCTACTTCAGACCCACATGGGCAAGGATGTCCTCATGGAATCATTCCTATAATCAGTGTCATTCGCTATGGACTGTGGCAACCTGCAGATATTAAAAATCAAATACAAAACCTGTTACACAGGAAGATGGGTGCACCTTGAGACCATGATGGTGAGATAAAGTAAGACACCTAAGCTTAAATATTGCAGCATTGCTCTTCTGTGAAAAACTAAAGCGTAAACAAAGAGCAAAATAAAAGGAAGATGATAGGATTTGAGAGATAGATGTTTCTCAAATGGGTCAAGAGATGGAAGGAGAGGAGGGGAAGGAAAAGGATGAAAAAGGAAATGGAGATGTCTCACATCCATACACCAACCCCACTCAAGGGAAGTAAGCCTCATGTACTGCAGATGTGTGCTACTACAAAATTTAAAAAAGCATTCACGCACGCACATGCACATACACAAGGCGTGGTGGTGCCCCTCTGCCGTCCCAGTGCTGTAGAGGGTTGACGATTCCAACTCTGAGCCCAGCCTGGGCAACTGAGCAACTTCGCAAGATTCTGTCTCCAAATACATAAATGAAGAAGGGATAGGAGCTCAGTGGGAAGGCCCTGGGTTCATTCTTCGCCACTGAAAAACTAACTAAATAATACAGATTACAGAAATGTAGCCATTTCCTGAAAGTTCCTTTGTCTGAGTCCGGAGCTAAGGAAATGGCTTGCTCAAGGGAATTCTGGGCAGACAGAGGTTGTTAAGGAGAGAAGTGTCACACCGGAGACTGCGCAGTTGACTCCCACTGTAGATGGAGCCTGATTACGAAAAACAGCCGGTTCTCCCTGGGTCGCTCCTGGTTGAGTTTCCCGAACTCTCCCAGGCAGCAGTGGGTACCTAGCACCCATCCACCCGGGCTCCTGAGTTTGAATTTAAGTAACCGTGAGGACGATGCCTACTGTGGGCTGCAGAAGGGAGGGGTGCCCCCAACGGGGTACAGTCTCTGACTCCGAGAGCTGGATGTAAACTCGCTTCTTCTCCTGGGGGTTTTGTTGTTTTTTGTTTCATTTTGCTGGAAATTGAACTTGTAGCCTCAGGCATGCTAAGTAAGCTCTCTACTACTAAAGGACACCCCTCTGCTTCCCTTTATGAGTTAAAAAAAAAAATCAAAATATGAGCTGGTATGTGGCCCACACCTGTCATCACAGCACCTGGGAGTTGAAGGCCTAAGCACGAGATTAAACCGTGTCCCCCTGCCCACATGTGTTTATGTTTATGGGCAAGGGGGGTAGATGTGAAGACTGTGCATCCACACAGTATCTGTGTTGTCCTTATCTTTTCTTATCCTGGGGGCTGAACTCTGAATTACAGTCCCAGCCCATTTGTTAGATTTCCTTTTAAGACAGGTGTGGCTCACCCTGGGCTCAAATTTATAATCCTCCTACCTTAACCTCCTAGGGTTCTGGGTTAGAGCCGTCCCGTTCCCCCCCCCCCCGTGGCTTTTCTTTCACTTAAAACACGTGAGCCTGTACTCACCAGACCGCCCTCACTTGGTGCAGGTCTCCTAGAGGATGAAGTCAGCTTGCTAATTAATTTGCCTTCTTAAAGACCTCTCTCAGCAGCCCAGAGCATAGAACCCCGGGGAGAAGGTGGCTCCACATTGTCATCGTGTGGCCTTGTGCACAGGAAAGGGGTGGGAGTATGTGTGGAAAAAGACAGGTTAAGCAATTTATTTTCAAGCATGACATTTTTTATTGACAGAACATCTCTCCAGGCGGTGTTCACATGCTCGGACCGAAGCTTTTAACTTGGCAGTGCCGGTTAAGCAAACAGTTCCTCTCAGTCGAATGCAATGATTAACAGGAAGCCGAGAGCAGACGCAGCCGCCCGCCAGGCTGGGGGAAGACGCAGGGTCTGAGGTCCCCGAGCCGTGACTCGCAGCATGGGTACCTCACCCGCTGGTGCCTGTGCTGGGGAAGGAAGGAGGCTTCCGGGCGCCTGGGGGTGGTTCTGTGCGGTAACAGGGATCGGGGGACTGGGGGGGACTGACTGGGCGTGGCAAAGGCAGGGTAGCGACTTCAGACCGGTGTCAGAGGAGAGTGAAAATGCCAAGGAACTGTAACTAAAGACCAAAGGGACCCAAGGATGAGAGATGTGAGCTGCTAATGAGGGCGGCGCTGATCACGGGGCCCACGTGGGAGAAACTGGAAGTTACAGGCACTGACGCACCGATCGTATCTCAGAAGACAGTTTGCTTGTTTCCTGCTTCTCACCATGGTCTCCTGGAAGTACTGTCTTTTCAGCGTGTCTCTGCTTAGTGCCCTGATTTTTGTATTTGTTTACAACAGCAAGTTACAGGAAAACAGGCGTTTTCTGAGGGCCGCCCTGACCAATGCTTCGCTCTTAGCGGAGACCTGCGTGGAGCTGCTTAAAGGGGAGGTTTTCCACCTAACGGAAAACGCATTGAGAACGACCTTCAGTGAGTCCACCTGCTCCGAATACAGGCTCCAGAGTCATTACATAACAGAAACGCTCTCTGAGGAAGAAGCTGCCTTCCCTCTGGCCTTCACTATGACCGTCCACAAAGACTTCGGCACTTTTGAGAGGCTTTTCAGAGCCATTTACATGCCCCAGAACGTCTACTGCGTGCACGTGGACGCGAAGGCCACAGCGACGTTCAGACTCGCCGTGGAGCAGCTGCTGAGCTGCTTCCCCAACGCCTTCCTGGCTTCCAAGATGGAACCCGTGGTCTACGGTGGCATTTCCAGGCTCCAGGCCGACCTGAACTGCGTGAAAGACCTGGTGTCCTCGCAGGTGCCCTGGAAGTACGTCCTCAACACCTGCGGGCAAGATTTCCCCCTGAAGACCAACAGAGAGATCGTCCAGCACCTGAAAGGCTTTAAAGGGAGGAATCTGACCCCGGGGATACTGCCCCCAGATCACGCTGTTGGACGGACGAAGTATGTCCATCAAGAGTTACTAGGCAGCAAAAGTTCGTACGTGCACAAGACAGCACAGCTAAAACCCCCTCCTCCTCACAATATGACCGTCTACTTTGGCACTGCCTATGTGGCCCTCACCAGGGAATTCGCTAACTTTATCCTGCAAGACCAGCAAGCTCTGGACTTGCTTTCCTGGTCCAAGGACACCTACAGTCCTGATGAACACTTCTGGGTCACACTCAACAGGATTCCCGGTAAGTTTGCCTCTCTTTCGTTGCTGTTTAAGAGACGCTTTCTCCTGTGTTGTCCTGGCAGGCCCGGGACCTCTGGGCTCAGGTGATCCTTGTGGGGAGTGGGGACTGCGGGAACCAGCCTGCAGGTCTGCTTTCCATGAATAAACATGGTGGGGTCAGTACTGAGAAAACCGCCTCAAAGATGGTTTAAACAAATGTCTAACATTTCAAGCTTCTTCACCATCTCCGCTGTTAATTTCCAAGGATATTGACACTGATTTTATCTTGTACTCATCATAATTGTATATATTGATAGGGCCCAATGCTTTGATAGGTACCCAGGTTACCCTCATTAAATTAATGTCCTTTCAAAATAAAAGCAGGGTAACTTTAAAAATAAAAAAAGATAGGAGTCTTATTGTACAATTCAGGTTGGCCTTGAACTTACTGTGTAGCTCAAGCTGGCTTCAAATTCTCGGCAATCCCTCCTGCCTCGGCCTCCTGAGTCTACAGGGACTACAGGTGTGCACCACCACACCCTGCAGGATAATTTAAAAAATTTTCATTCTCAAGTTATTTCCTGGAATCGAATCAAATTTAGAGAAGCGTAAGGGTTTCCAGCGCCTTCATTTTATAGATAAAGACACTCCCATGTACTCAGGTCACCAGCATACAGGTGAACGTGCCGGTTATTAGCTCAAACTCTGAAGGCTGACGTTCTCGTGATGAGTTTCAATTAGGTCTCAGTTGTCACTAAATTCCATGGGTGGCAGGTGCTTAGAATAACCTCAAATTGTTCGCAGTGAACCTACTCAGCTGGGCTCATTCAACTCAAAAATTTAGGCCAGAATTCAAGGAAATAAAGCGTTAGAGTCAATCTGAGGATGAAGCTCATGGTTTCTTTAGGCTGGTGCTTCCGCCGCGGGCCCGTAACTCGCCCAGCCCATCTCCTGAGGACCCCTTTCCCGTGCGAGATCTTGTTTTGGATATAGGTTTACAAAGCTCCCTACACTCAGAATGCTTTTTGAATCTGATTTTCTCAGAGCAGGTTAGAAAGAAGCAGAATTGGTGAAGGAGAGGGTGGCCCACACCTATAATCCCAGCACTCTGGGAGGCTGAGACAGGAGGATGGCAAGTTTGAACTCAGCTTGCACAGTGGAGCAAAATTTAGTGAGACCTTGTCTCAAAAAAAAAAAAAAAAAGTCTGGGAGTGTAGCTTAGTATGAAGGCCCTTTCAATCCTCAGTCCAAAATGTAAAGAGTTTCAGCAAGGAGATGGGCTGTGACTCCAGTGTTTGAGCAGAGTGGTTGTAAAGGTTTTTGTGGTTTTATTTCATATATATGCAGAATGGAATAGTATTCAGCCTTGCAGCGGGACCAGCTCTAACTCTGGAACAAAATTATGGGGTTGTGAATGGGACATAGCAGAACTCAAGGACTCGGAAGAAGGCAGGCAGCTTTCTTGGCCACAGCACAGCCCAGGAAGCAGATGCGAAGACTCTGGCCAAGAGGATTTCGGATCCTTCCATACTGGCGTCCACTGTAGTGAATTGATTTTATTTTCATTCATTCGGGACTAAGGATCGAACCCAGGGCGTTCACACAGAGCTGCACCCCAGCCATTTTAAAATCTGAGACCGGTCTCACTACGCACCTAAATTGCCGAGGCTGAGCCTGAATTTTCTGTCCTCTTGCCTCAGCCTCCCAGGGCTTGGCTGCCTTTGTAATCAATTTCCTGAACAAGGTTGAAGGTAACGCCTGACCTTTTAACATGATTTATGTATTGGAATGAATTAAACCATCACTGGTTAGCAACACCTTCAGCAAAGCAATAGAAAACATTGACTCATGCATTTTAAATACCTGCAAGAGTTAGCACCTGAAATGATTTGTGTCTTGGCTCCAAGGAGCCTTCCTTACAAGAGTTGGTCCAGCCAACTCTTGCCCACCTGGGGTGGCCCTGCATGGAGGCCCCCTGAGGGCCCAGGGAGCTCGGACAGGTGACTGCCTTGTGTAACTATTAACCCTTCTCTGTGGAAATCTCACGGGTATGGCACAGGCTTTTCTAGTGCGGGAGTGCACTTTAGAATTTTTCTGGTTAATACTGGTGGCTGTAGGTTTATTGTGATTCTCAGAGAAGTGTTAGGGCCAGAAAAGTAAAATTTCACAGTAGTGATGGCTGGAACATTGGCTAAAGGAAATACAGTGTGGGTCACACATGTAATTTTATAGTACTTTCCTTTTTTGGCTTTCTGCTGAGTATTTGTACATGTTTGCAGTACATATTTACATTCATCGTAAGCAGTTGGTACATGTATATATCATAGCTTAATTCGTTTTGAGATTTTTGAGTCAGTTTTGCTGTGTAGTTCAGGCTGGGCTTGAACTCAGTACCCCAGGCTGGCTTTGAACCTACTGTGATCCTCCTGCCTCAGCCTCCCGAGTGCTGGGATTGCAGGTATGTGCCAGTAGGCCTGCCTCACATCCTGGCTCTTCGGAAGATGGCCTTTCTTCCTTCTTCTATCTCTGGATCCTCTCATGTTGAAGTGTAGGGCTTCTAACACTCTAAAAGCCAGTTCGTCCTACTGCCTGCTCTCCTCCGTGCTATAGCTGCTGCTTCTCTGAGCCGGGCTGGTCTGCCTTCATGCGAGTGGTCAGTGGATTTATTTCTTTGTTCTTTGGATTCAAGAACTTTGTATTAGTTACTTTTCTCTCATTGCTTTGACAACATACCCGACACCCAAAGTTAGAGGACAAGGAGTTTATCTAGCTTAGAGTTCATACAGGTTTCAGTGCACAAGCGGCTGGCTCCTAGGCGGGGAGGGCAGACAGGCACCACAGGGGAGAGACAGTAGTTCACGGGCGGCAGTATAGCAATAAGGGGCAGAATTTCACAGTTCCTTTCTACCTCTTTATCTTGTTCAGACTAATGACTCAGGTGTGGTGGTTTAGTGGCCACACGCCCTTCACTCTGGCATCATACATTCCTGATCCAGCCGCCTCTGACGGAGGGAGGCTCTGGGGGACATCCAGACCCACACCATCCCAGACTTCATCACCCACCAGGGATTTCTGCTTTGCTTGCCACAAAGGAACATTCTCAACAGGACTCTGGGCTGTAGGCCAGGGGTGTGGGAAGCGATGGTTCAATCCTCACTGTTGCAAAAACAGACAAGAGCAGCAATCATCAAAAAATCCAGATGAAATAGGACTGTGAAGGAGTTTGTTTCAAACTGACATTAAAAGGTAAAACGTGGGGAAAGAGCCTTTCTTGTGGCGAGCTTGGTTGGATGCTGGAAAAGAGGGAAGCCCAGGCCCCAGGGGGGAGGGCAGTGAGAGCCAGGAGGCCAACTGGGGACGCTGAGCCCGGAACGCTGGGCCTGCGGCTGCCCTGGGCCCTCGAGACAGAGCCTGCTGACCCCATGGGTGGCCACGTCCACCCTGCCTGTCACTGGCAGGTCGCTTAGCCCCCTGTGAGTAGATGCAGCGCTGAGGGGCTCGGGGCTGAGGTCATGGGGGAAGGACAGAGAGAAGCAGATCCGTGTGCGGGGGTCCAGGGCACACTGTCCTGGATCTGTCCAGAATGTGAATGTCCCAGGACAGTGAGGCTTTGTGAGGTCCTGAGCAATCTCAGACAGACTCAAGGGGGAAACACCGGGGCATTTCACTACCAGCCCGGCTTGACCAGCTCCATCTCATATCTGTGAGGACAAGACATTGGTGAGCTCTCTTCGGGGAACCACAGCCTCTTGGGAAGCTGGGAAATGGCTCAACACACAGGCTTTTATGTAGAAAATTACCAAGGAAATGGTGGGAGGCTAGCAGTTATAAGCCATTCAGCAGAACTAAGAACTGTTGTTGATTTTAAAATTCTACTGAATTTTTAAATATATTCTAATTTCTCAAGATAGAAATAGCCCTAACAGTCGAAGTCATTTGTGTGCACTTTGCATTTTTACCTATACTACATCAAAATGGGTTATGGAATGCGATGGCGTAGTGGACACTTTTGCTTTGTTAACTACACTGATTTCTAGGATCTTGAAGGAATAAGCAGAGATGTGAGCCGGTCGCAGCGATCTATCCTCTGAACAGCAGCTTCCCTCCTTTCTTTGTATGGTGCTGCATCTCCCTGTCTGTCCTAATCCCCTATCAGGAAGGTGAAGGTAACCTGGAGACAAGGACACTGGGTGTTGGGTCGCACTGAATGTAGCCAGCTGGCACTTACAGGCTTGAGCTATAGCCCTAAGTAGACGCAGGTCTGGCTCTCAGAGCCAGAGGGAAGCACTGTCTGTCCCTCACACCAGTGGGATTTGAAAGCCAACAGCCAGAGCTGGGAGCCTGTCTCGGCCACCAACAGTCTGTGTATCTTCGGGCGAGATGCCCGATTTCTCTGAGCTGAATTGCGCCCGGGGCCTGCGTAGAGCCTGACGCACAGCGCGAAGGAGCGGGTATCACCGATCAACTTACTAGGTGCTGATTCTTTGGGCTTTACTGTTGCTTCTAAAACTTCGGTGTGCAGCAACAGAAAAACAGCACCCATGCACGCTCGGTGTGGAAAGGATCGGGTGCAGTTCTCTGTCAGAAACTGGGCGTGGGGCTGCACAGTGACCTCGGCTTCAGTTATTGACAGGACGTGATATCTGGAGACTAGTTCTACGAGGAATTCACGTTCTTGGATAACTTCCCTGAGAAGGAACATTCACCAACCACTTCAGGTGTTTGTTCTGAGTGTGGAGAAGTGAAATCAGGCGTTAAAGAATTTGTCATGGTGGTGGGCCCTGAGAGGCTGTGCTTTAAAATACACAGAAAGTGTGAAGGGGTTTATTTGGCTCCATCTTGCACAACTTGTCTGACTGCCATTTCTCAAACAGATCCCTCTGCCTTTATGCAGCTTTTCTCTGAAGCCCTTCTGTGATTTTCCTGCCTCAGCCTCCAAGAATGCTGGTCTTTATTTCTTGTTGAGCCTTAAACCACGTGATATCCGACTGAATTTAATTCCTTTTCTTTTTGCTAATATAAAATAAGCACAGTGTTGCTTGCTCTCAGACCCAGAAGTTTCCTACTATCCTGGTTGCTGACACACTTAGAATAGATGGGGCTGAGGCATAGCCCTGGGGTAGAGCACTTGCCTAGTGCAGTGAAGCCCTGGATTCCATCTCCTGCGCTGCAGAATAAACAAATAAATACCAGAAGTAAAACCCACAATGCCTGCCATATATGGGCAGCATTGCAGACACGACAAAACCTTTCTAGCAGGCATGAGACTTGCCCTTGGCACTGGCGCCTGCCTCACCGTTGAAGTGCCTGGCCCTCCCTAGACTGAGGCTGGTTAGCCACCGCCCCGCTTCATGGCTTTATGGGGTGTAATTCAGCATCACAGAGTTTACTGCAGGATTTGAGGTGACTGGAAATGACTACATACCGCAAGATCACTGCGTCAAGGGCGCAGTGTAGTGATGTCAGTGCACGTGAACTTATGTAAACATGATCCCAGTCTAACAGACTGTTTTTATCACGTCCAAGGAAAGTTCCTGCCCGCTTAGATGGGGCCTAACTCTGTCCTGGACATTTTGTGGAAACCGAGTCGTATAATATGCCCTCTTTTTCTCCCTGACCCTGCTCCCTTTCTGTCCCGTGTCAAGGGATGGCTCAGTAAGGGATGGAGTCGGTTCTGTTGGTGGTATAGACCACTCATTTAGGTGTCTGTGAATAGAGATTTGGTGGTCGCTGCCCCACTATGGTTATCCTCCTGCTATGGTCCTTCCTAGGTAACACTGGAGGGACATGTTTTGTTTTGCTTTGTTCGACCAGTAGTGGAAATAGGGGTCCATATAGTTGCTCTTTGATGCTTCGAGCAGCCGCTCAGCTATTCCCCAAGGGCACCATATTTTGTAGGAGACTTTCAATTCCTCCATATCCTCATTGAGGTGTTTCTGGCTTTTTTATTTTCATCATTCTAATAGGTGTGGGTGTGGTTTCTATTCGTACATCCCTAGTTAAAAACAACGTTCACTGGCTTTTCGTGTCCTTCTTGGCTGTTGCCGTGTCTTTGGAGAGGACGAAGGACCTTTTGGACATTATTGCTTTGAATCTAGGTTCTGCTGCAATCCCTGTTTTGTAGCCACAGAAACTGCAATGTGAAGTTTGTATGTCTTGCTCAAGCTGGTAATTTCCAGTCAGTGTCAAAAAAGTTACACTTGTGTTAGGAGAAGGGGGTCCTTGGAGAGAAGAAATTGTCAAGCCAGGTGTGGTGGTACACATCTGTCATCCCAGCTCCTTGGGAGGCTGAGGCAGGAGGATTATGAGTTCAAGGCAGTTTAGGGAGACCTGTCAGGAAGAGGCAGAGACATAAAAATTGCTCAGCATTGACTTAAGGACACATTCTTGGGCCAAATGTTCATTCAAGTTTCCTCTCCCTGGGTACTCTAACCAAACAAGTGAATTTGCATAGAGAATAAAGCAGAACATTTATCCCTAGTGTAGTGTGTGCCCTGTGATCGCTGCTGCAGTACTACATGGATCAACTCGCCTCCTGCCCTTGCAAGCAGATGTCTCCCGTCTCTAGTCTGGGTCCCACTTGTGAGCTTGGAGCCAGCGCTGTTGTCCTAAAATCCTAGTTAATGTTTTTATGGCTTTTGCTTTATCGTTTCTTTTGTTTCTTTCATTTCACAAGGTTTGCGCTTGGCTGTAGTCTTTTTTTTTTTTTCTTCTTCTTTTCTTTTGAAGTAGGGTCTCACTATATAGTTCAGGCTGGCCTTGAGCTTGCGGTGATCCCCGTGCCTCAGCCTCCCGAATGCTAGGATCACAGGCCTGCACCACCATACCCTACTGGTTGAAGTCTTTTATTGTTATTTGTGGACTGAGCCCAGGGCTTCACACTGAGCTACATCCACAGCCCGGTGTTGAGTTAGTCTCAATAAATCACTGAGTTTTTCAGGCTGGGCTAGAATTTAGGATTCTCCTGCCCCAGCTTTCTGGAGTCCTGGGGTTACAGGTGTGCACCACCACACCCGGCTGGGATTCTTCATTTATGCCTACACATTGGCCCATGCTGCCCACGTGTGACCATCTAGAACCCTAGCAGGGGCTTGTTCAAACCCACACTCAAGTTTCCCTATTGACTTTTGCTGTTTTAAATTCTTAGCTGGGAGTAGTAGTGCGGGGCTATGATCTGACCACTCTGGGAGGTTGAGGCAGGAACATCCTAAGGTTAAGCCCAGCCTGGGTAACTAGTGACTTAGTGAGAATTTGTCTCAAAATAAAATATAAAATAATAAGTTTTCAGGATTTAGCTTACTGCAAAGGCCTCAGATTCAGTTCCTTATACTGCTAATTAAATACGTATAGTCATACATGCAAATTCTCATGTTACTAGGCTTGTCACAGAACGGCATCTGACAGTTCTACCACCCTTGGTTTCCACTTCAGATTCCTATAAGGCTGCAGTTCTACCCAACCTCATCCTGCCTCTGAAATCCTCATGGCTCTGAGGAAGGCTGAGAACAGTGCAGTTCCTACACCTAGACAAATCCAACCACAGCCTTGCTTGGTTGATGCGGGAATGTAAAGTTTTCTCGGGAAGAAATCCTACAGAATGGAGACCCTCCTCCAGGGAAAGCATAAAGACTAACAATTGTGTGCTTGCCAGGCAGGTGCACACCAGAGCTACACCCCGCCCAGTCCGGGATCTTCTGCACAAGTCTGCATCACTGAAGAAATTCCAAACAAATCTTGTACTTTACCTGTCCCTGTCCCAGTCCCAAGGTCAGCCGTTTATCCAGGAGTTCTGGTTCCATGGGTTATAGAATGCTGTTTAAGCATCGACCTCTGGGCACCCTGGGCGTGATAGTGAACACCTCTTATCTCAGCACCCAGGAGGCTGAGGCAGGAGGATCACCATGAGTTTGAGGCCAACTTGGACTACATATTGAGGTCCTATCTAAAAAAATTAAAAAGTTGTTATAAGTGGTTTTCTGAGAAGCAAAGGAGTTAGAGGAAAAAGAAAAGAAGGATTTTTCTTTTCTTTTTTTCTGTACTGAGTATTGAACCCAAAGCCTTTGCATTGGACTACATTTGCTTTTGACTTTGACATAGGGTCTCACTAAATCACTGTCATGTGTCGGCTCATCTTGTGGCCCTCCGGCCTCAGCCTCCGTGAGTGCCAGGGTTATAAGCATGTACCATCATGCCTGGCTTGGAAAGGAGATTTCTTAGTGTTTCTTGCTTGGGTGCATCCTCCATAGTCATAATATGGATTGAATGTGAGAAAAAGGCAGGCAGGATGGGGAGTGCATTTGTCTCTCTGACCGTGAAGGTGCTGTCCTTGTTCTCAGGGTTTCTGCAGGAAGCAGGTCTGGCCCTGGAGAAGAGACAGCTCAAGGTCTCTCAGGAAGGGCACAGGAGGGGACAGTGGTGAAGGGCCAGCCAGGGTGGGAAGTTCCGGTTGGCCCTGCTAGCAGGAGCTGGCCAAAGACCCGGGGCTTGAGTTTCAGCTTTCTGATGTTCATAGAGTGGATGTTTTGTTGTTGTCTTGTTTTTCTTGTTTGTTAAGAGACAGGGTCTTGCTGTGTAGTTCAGGCTGGCCTTGAACTCACAATGTAGGGTCTGAACTTTCTCTTGTCCCCTTGCTCTGCCCCAACCAAGTGGCATGTGTCACCATGCCCAGCCTCCTATTATCCCACAGCTTCATTTTTTTTTTCAGGTTTTTTGAGACAGGGTCTCGCTTTGTAGTTCAGGCTGGCCCTGAGCTCAGACTAAAACTCACATCACAGCAATCCTCCTGCCTCTGCCTCCCCAGTGCTGGGATTACAGGCGTGAGCCACTGCCGGGGTCTCACCGCTGGGTATGGCGGTGTCAGCCGGGCAGAGCAATGGGGTGACCGAGCCGAGGGGCTTAGGATGAGAAATGAGTAAAGACAGGACAGCGGGACTTGGAAGGGTTCACCAGTCAATACCGAATGAACGCCACGTTTATTTAACAGCCTTCTTTTATACATTTCTTGAGTACTATCCTTGAGCCGACTAGCTTTGTTCACGTGTACAGAAAAGAAAAAAAAAGTTAATGAAAGAACTGGTGGGCGAGGTGCATTGACAATATTCTTAATTAAATCTGGCACGAGGGTGTGTAAAGGTTCTTAGTTTAACCTGGAATAAGAGTGTGTCAAGGTTCTTAGTTTAATCTGAAATGAGGGTGTGTCAAGGTTCTTAGTTTAACCTAGAAAGGACAGTAGTTATCCTGAGTAAAGTAGACAATGTCAGGCTCTGATCCAGAAATCAGGCCAACTTTTTCTCTCCTGCATGGGCAGCCATGACACTGTAGGAAACGGCTCCCAACAGTTCCTCCCTTTTTATTTAAAAAAGAAAATATTTTTTTTGTTTGTTTTGTTTGTGAATCTCTGTACAGATCTTAGAAATTCCAAAATATCTCTCCTGATTAAGTAAAAAACAACAGGATACATAAAATAAAATATCCTATAAGTAAACCATATCCTATAGGAGCTAACCTATTCCAAGTGGTCACTGTAGCCTTAAGCCTATTTATGAAGTCGTTTTAGCTGTCTGAGCAACATCAATGTCCCGTTTAGAAGCATTCTCAATAGTTGTAATCTCTTGGTGTAAAACTTCTAAAGATTCATCTATATCATGCCAAATTCTTAACACATGCTTTTTTACCTTCAACAGAGGTTACAAGCTGGCTTTGTATATCGTGCTCCACATCTTTCATTTTCTTTCATTTCTTTATATAATTTATAAATGCGAGAAGACTGTGCCTGTCTTAGGTGAGAGTTGCCAAGGCGATTCCTTACCGTCATCAAGCCATGAGTACTCAAGCAACCATGCTCTGTCTTAGGTTGGTAATCTCTTGCATCTCTCTTACCCGTCAGTGACTACCAGCCTCTGCAAAAAATGTTTACATCATTGGCTTGGGGGCAGGGAGCTTGCAGCCATAACTCGTAACTCATGAAAAAATCTTTTGTTTGTGCATTTCTATCCGGATTCGCGAGAATTCTAAAATCCCTCGCCTTATTGGCAGGAGAAGCAGAATCAAGCATAACAAGATTCCTCCTACAACCAATCCATAACCTACTGGGGCGAGGCTATGCCAAGTTGGCATGATGGCATGTAATCTATCAATGAAATCTTTGGCAGTTTGAGCAGCGTCAATATCTAATTTTGGGGCATTCTGGATATCTGTAATTTCTTGATGTAAAACCTTTAAGTCTA
>PVIR01031733.1:0-19220 GCA_004026965.1 Petromus typicus
AAGAGGATAATAAGAATGAAAGGAGGACTGCAGATGAATCATAAGGAAGTAGACCAGTGGAACTAGGGCAAGGGCTGAGGAGATGAGGAAAGGGAAATAAGTAGAATAAAGATGTGCCCTGTATAGGAACCTAATAACCTCTTAACGTAAACATTATATGCCAAGTGGGTAGAGGAACTGACAGAAATGATGGAGGGAGAGAAAAGGGATTAAAAAAGAAACAACCTGTGTCATGTACAAGATGACTGCGAACTGCATGAACTGTACGTACCAATAAAATTTAAAAAGTTAAAAATAAACAAATGTTTGCTGAAAACCAAAACATTATGGTCATTATCTGTTATTAAACCACACACTGAACAAATTTTTATAATGAAGCTGGACACTGCTTTCTGGAAGAAAAAAAGGCATTATTTAAAGCTGATTCCCTTCAGAAAGTAAACAACTTTCAATTTGGGTAATTAATCCAAGCTCACACCTACCATCCTCAGAATATGCACAATAGGACCAGGGATTTAGTAATAATGGCCAGGGACCGCTTGGATGGCAAGACAAGCAGGCTTGCAATTTCACAAAAATGACCAAATCCAGTCTCTGTTTAATCTGCCCAGTAACTTAGCGCTAGGATAATCTTTTGCCCAGCACACAGAAAGAGCTTTACATTCATCTACTGTAAGCTGAAATTAATCAGGGAGCGGGGTGCCAATTCTAATAGCAACTCTTATTTGTCTGGTTTTCCAGCATCTGTCAATGTCAATAATATTTAACTGACAAACTACAGTGGAAAAAAGCAGAACTTAAAACACAATCAAGCTTCTTTTAAAGAAAAGACATCATGTACAAAGCTTCCTTCGAAGAACCACTGAGCTATCTCTGCAATCATTTCCATAAGCATTAAGGATGTATTTTCAAAACACTAAATATTTTCCTGTTGGTTCTCAACTCCTACTTGTGAAAAACTCCACACCATGGTCCCCTGCCTCATCTGCCTATCCATTGTGTATATTGTCAGCCTTACCGATAAAAGCAAAATGACGTGATGTGGGGAATCACAGAACTCCTGAAAAAATGTTTACAAGCAGCGCTCTTCTGCCAAAAACAGAGGGAGGACGCCCCAGCCATACTTCCAACATTCAGAATGCTGAATCTGCTATTTTTCATTTAGCCTAGGATTGACTGTTTATGTCTACAAAGAAAGAAATTTCCACTAAGGAAAAACATTCTAGATCCACCCCCCCACCAAGCAATTCCTAACAGCAGATGCTTTGTTCAAGTGTGGGGAGAATTTTAACACCAGGCTTAATGAAAAGCTCTCTGAGTGACCCCACCTCCCCCACCATTCACTTCAGCCCAGGTATTTTCTTCCAGTATGCACACAATACCCAACTTCAAAACTGTAACTTGACATTCTGGGCAGAAGAAAAGCAGCCATCTACTCACTGCTGCCACAGGTGAGGTCTGTAAACCAGGCACCTCTTAGGAGCCAGAGCTGAGCGCTTTACACACAATGCCCCCGATGCGGAAAATATGCATTACCAATCCTGGCTGGTCAGCAGACGAAGTTGGGGTGACACTGTGTCCCCAGACACAGCCGGTAATGGCCCTGGACTCTCGGGCTGTTCCTTCCCACTCCGAAGACTGCTTTTTTACCCTGAGCTGCTGTTTCCTTTCCCAGGGCTCCGGAGAGCTCCCAGGCTAGCAGCTGGGGAGGATGACTTTGCACCTTAAAAGCACTTTACCAAATCTAGGCCTTTTCCAGGTTCAGGTGGAACGAGGGGTTATCTGCACTTAAGACACAGGTAGGTAACCACGCAGCGACCACCGAGGGCCCTATGGACCTCCCAACCTCTGTGCTCTCCCCACGGCACGCTCGTGCTCCTCTCCTCTCCCACACCCAGGGGGAGCCAGGCCTCACTAGCCAGGTGGGAATCCTCTCGTTCACCCGGGGTCCCCTGGACCTAACCGTGAGTAGGGTGCCGCGAGGCTTGGGGGAGGCTACAGCGGAAGCTCCAGGTCCACCCCGCCTCTGCTGGTCTACTTCAGGAACAAGTTGGTGAGGTACACGCGGGGGACCACGACCCAAAGCCGGCGGGCGCACTAGTGCCTCGCCCCCTCCCGCGGACCCAGACTCCGGGGCATCAGTGGCCAGCGCTGGGGGAGGAGCAAAGGGGACGACCGCGGAACCCTGCGAGGGAAATGGGGGGGCAGGGTCTCCAAGAGGCCCGAGGTAGCCACTAAGCCTCTGCCCGAGCCACCTCTGCGGGAACAAAGGGCTTCTGTCTCGGGCAGGGAGGCGGCCTCGTCGGCATCAGGGGCCGAGAAACTTTTTCCGGGCCTCAGGGGGCGGGGGCGCGGGCGGCTCGGGGCTCGAGGTCCCTCACCGACCTCCTCGATGGCCGCCACCGTGTTCCGGCACTGGGCCGTGCGCGTCGTGAAGCTGGAGGCCGTGGGCGCCTTGTAGTCTTCGAGGGTCTCGGCCACGAATTCCGACACGGAGATCTGGTCCGGCATCTCCGCGGCGCGCGGGGCCACGGGGCAGCCGCCGCCTCAGGCTGCGACGCCGCGGCGCTCCGGCCGGCGGACAAAGGCGAGCACGGCGCGGGAGCTGCCAAGGGAGCGGGGTCGGCGCAGCCCCGCACCTCGGCAGCCGTCCTCCCGCAAGCGTGGGCGCCAAGGGCAGCAGCGTCCTCCCCGCGCGAGTCTTCTCCGCGCGAACGCCGAGGCCGACAGGCGCGCACAGCCGGCGGGAACTGCCCGGCACCCAGCCGCGCGCCCCGAGCGCCTCCCGCGGAGAGGGGCGGGGCCGGGGGCGGAGATTACGGGGCGGTATGGGGCGTGGCGACGCGGGTGTTCTGCAGCCAATCGGCGGGTTCGCCGCCGCGCTGCAGGGTTGCGGAGCCCTGGAAGGAAGGCGCGTCCCCCGACACGCCAGCCTCCCGGAGCCGCCGTGCTGCATTGTCTTGGCATTCTGGGGGCGCCCCTGACCGCGCCACGGGCCAGCCTCGCATGGAACGGGCCCCTACCTGCAGGTGCGAGGCCCTGGCGCCCATCCGGGACGTCCAGGGCATGTGCAGGGTGCATGGGTAACTCTCTCCCGGGCCAGGCAGAAGACGCCTTATTGCTCCCTACTCTCTACCCCTGGTGATGTCCTCCCATGCCAGGAGTACCCGCTCAAGTCACTGGCAAAGGCCGGTCTAGCCAGAGGACTATGTGTGGAGTTCGCCCCCTACAGGACGATGGGCTCCGCCCGCACTCTGCTTGGACAACGGACAGTTTGGATTGGGTCACATTCACAAATAGTGACCATGTAGTGTCTCTGCGATGCAAAGATCACTTCACCCTTATCTGCACCCTTCATGTTGGGCGTTGTGGTACGCGCTTGTGATCCCAGAACTCTGATAGGCAGGAGGATCACAAATTGAGCCTCACCCTGATAACAAGATCCTGCCTTAAATTTAAAAAAAAAAAAAAATTAAAAGGTTGAGGATGTAGTTCAGTGAGAAGGCCCTGGGTTCAACCTGTAATACCACAAAAGGAGAAGGAGAGAGAGAAGGGAGAGGAGTTGTGTATAGAAGACAATTGGCCCAAGAGTGCAAGGTATAGGGGCCGGGGAGTTAGCTCAGTGATTCCGGCGCCTGTCTTACAAGCGCAAGGGTCCGGGTTCCATTCCCCGGTAACCACATAACAATACTGAGTGTGGAGACTCGCAACCAGTACCACAGTGCCGGGCGTGGTGGCTCACGCCTGTAATCCCAGCACTCGGGAGGCAGAGGCAGGAGGATTGTGATGTGAGTTTGAGGCTGAGCTCAGGACCAGCCTGAGCCACAAAGCGAGACCCTGTCTCAAAAAAAAAAAAAAAAAAAAAGAGTGCAAGGTATAAAAAAATAAATAAAAGAATGGTTATTGGTATTGGGACACTGGACTCTTACAGCCCTAAGTTAAAGTCCCAGTTGTATTTCTTAGCTAAACTCATTAGGTATTCTCAATTAGTTGTAAATAGTTTTAGGGTCCTAGGCCAGGCCTCGCCATGGGGAGGTCACCTGCCTCCAGGAAATGGGATTCCTCAGGGATATCCAGGCCCCCAGAGGACCAAAGGGAGGTGCCTTCAGAGGAGGAGGAGGACGACGATGATGAGCAGTTGCTGCTCCTCGTGGCTCAGCAGAGGCAGCAGCACCTGGGAACAACCTCAGACACACCTGTTCCCCGGAAGCCTGTATTTGCACAGGTGCTCTTGACAGCTCTTGGCTAAATTCTCACACTCTATCAAACCTCCAGGAGCTCTGAGATACCCCGTGGAGAAAAGCACACCCTGTGCATCACACCAGGCAAGTGTCATGCGTGCTATGGCTGCCAGTGGGAAAATCAAGAGAAACTTTATAAAAACCTTTTGTGCCTCTGAAGAGGAGGAAGTGGATGAGACAGATGGGTCTCCTGACTTCAGGAAGGACAGTGGACCAGTCAAGCAATCTTTCTTACACTGCAGTGTAAGAATTTTCTACATGAGGAGGCAGCTTGAGTCAGACATTATGTATGGCTTTTGGTATTTTAGTGGCACTCCATGAAAAATTTAGCTTTCTAAAATAGATGCATTAGTGAGTTGCTTTCATCATTTCTTCTCTTTATGTTTTCTCATCAATTTGGCCTCTGTGGCAGTTTCTCTATTTGCAGCTTCCTACAATTCAAGTCCAATGTATATCATTTATATTAACACAGCTTTCCCTACACACGACAATTTCTGTTCCCTCCTACCTACTTTTCGAGCTGCTATTCTACTGCCCTTCTTTGAGAATGGAGAACATCATGGCTAACTCTTCTACACTTGAGTTGTGTACAGTTACTCTCTATGCTATGAGGGATTTAAGAGAAAGTCATGTTCTTCTTGGCATCTACTCTAGCATTCACCAAGCTAATCAAGATTTGTACAAGGACAGGGGCCGGGGAGTTGGCTCAGTGGTTCCGGCGCCTGTCTTGCAAGCGCAAGGGCCCGGGTTCGATTCCCCGGTAACCACATAACAATACTGGGTGTGGAGACTCACACCCAGCAGCAACCAGTACCACATACCACACAGTGCCGGGCGTGGTGGCTCACGCCTGTAATCCCAACACTCGGGAGGCAGAGGCAGGAGGATTGTGATGTGAGTTTGAGGCTGAGCTCAGGGCCAGCCTGAACCACAAAGTGAGACCCTGTCTCAAAAAACCTAAAAAAAAAAAAAAGATTTGTACAAGGACAAAGTTAACATTGGTGTTCCTCTCTGTTCTTTCTTTGTGGCTCCTATTCTTGTTTCTTGCTGTTTAAAATAGTTTTTCAGGTATAAGAGTTGTACTAGCCTGGAAGCCATGTATGGTGGTACACTCTTGTAATCCCAGGACTCAGGAGAGTGATGCAAGAGGTTCCCTGAGAATTCAAGACCAGCCTGAACTACAGAGTGAGATCTGTCTCAAAAAGGAAGGAAAGAAGGATGGTGGGAAGGAAGGAAGGGAGGGAGGGGGTCAGGGATTTCGTTCAGTGGTTCTGGCGCCTGTTGCAAGCAGAACGTCCCTAAACTAGTAACCAGTAACCACATACAACAATGCCAGATATGGTGGCTCATGCTTGTAATCCCAGCACTCAGGAGGCAGAGACAGGAGGATTGCTGTGAGTTCCAGGCTCACCTGGGCTACATAATGAGCTCAGGCCCGGCTTGAACTACAAAGCAAGAGTGTTTCAAAAATAAAAAAAAAAAGAGAACGTTTAGTGGCCTTAAAGAGTGAAATATCAAAGCTGTGTTGTGTTGGACAGGTAGAAAGAAAGGATGGTGGAAAAAGAGTACCCACTAGGCCCACCCTTACTGTACAGAGGGTGTGAGGGTGGTGAAACAGTAAAGCAGTTGACTCTTCCATTATCCCTTAGAAATCTAACTTGCTGAGCCGGGTATTTAGCTCAGTTGTTCTTGCGCCTGTCTTGCAAACTCAAGGGCCCAGGCTCCACCCCCCAGTAACCGCATACAATACTGGGCATGGAGACTCACGCCCAGAAGCAATCAGTACCACATACCACAGTGTTGGGTGAGGTGGCTCACGCCTGTAATCCCAGCACTCAGGAGGCAGAGGCAGGAGGATTGCTGTGTTGTGAGTTTGAGGCTGAGCTCAGACCAGCCTGAACTACAAAGCAAGACCCTGTCTCAAAAAAAAAAAAAATCTAACTTGCTGATTTTTCCCAATGGTTTCCCCCCCACCAAAAAAAAAAAAAAAAAAAAAAAGAAAAGAAAAGAAGATGCTGATAATGCCAGAGGTCCATATTCCTTATTCAGAATCTTTAACTGTAAAAATTAAAATCTAATTTTTTTTTCTTTAGACAGGGTCTTGCTTTGTAGTCCAGGCTGGCCCCAAACTCACTGTGTAGCCCAGGAAAGCCTCGAACTCACAGCAATCCTCCTGCCTCTGCCTCCTGATTGCTGGGATTACAAGCATGAGCCACTATACCCAGCCCTGTGATATGTGGTTGTCAGGAGTTGAACTCAGGACCTTGCGCTTGCCAGGCAGCCACTGGAACCACTGAGATAAATCCTTGCCCCTAGAATCTAATTTTTTTTTTTTAGGTTTTTTGAGACAGGGTCTCGCCCTCGTGGTTCAGGCTGGCCCCCAGCTCAGCCTCAAACTCACACCACAATCCTCCTGCCTCTGCCTCCCGAGTGCTGGGACCACAGGCATGAGCCACCATGCCCGGCACCGCGGCATGTGGCACTGGTTGCCGCTGGGTGTGGGTCTCCACACCCAGTATTGTCATGTGGCCACCGGGGAATCGAACCCGGGTCCTTGCGCTCGCGAGACAGGCGCCGGAACCACTGAGCTAACTCCCCGGCCCTAGAATCTAATTTTTAAAAGAATTTTTAGCTATAAAATCCACCTGAAATGAGCTTACATGAAGCTCACTTATTGCACTCACATGAATATATTTTGATGCAAATTATACATGTGGTTGGTTATGGAGTATTACCTTGAGATGACTCAAAGTACCTACTGTTAGAACTGTATTATCTTTGTGAAGTCTGAGATGTTCAGAGGCTATAAAACTTCAGGAATCAGGGCCCAGTTAGAGTCATGCTCTTGAAGAGTTAACTGGGACTCCAGCCCCTTCCCTTCTCTCTCTGCTTTTCCACTGTACCGGGTACGCAGTATCCCTCCATATCAGTCTTCTGCCTTGATCGTCTTTCTCAACAGACCCAATAGCAAATGTGCTAAGACACCAGATTTATTCATGTTAGCTTTACAGAAAGATACTTGAGGGCTGTTTGTTTTTGTTTGGTGTTTTGTTTTTTTGTTTTAACAAAGTTTCTCCAGATGACACTCAGTAATGAAATGCAAGAAGCAAGTCAAGTGTCACATTTTCAGGAATGTTGCCAGAATAAACCTTTCCTCCTATAATTTGACTCACCTCAGGTGTTTTGTCACAGCAACAGAAAACTAACAGGGGGAGGAATTTTTTAAAATGGCAGCTAAAAGATTGGCAAACAGTCCATTTGCAAAGGCATTTTTGCTTCCAAAAACTCATAGAAACCCGAGATTGTTTTCAGTCTCAAATCAAGAGATAAAATATCTTAACTCTGAGATTTGCTCCAGAATTGGCTAGCTTAACACACCACTTTCCCAGGTCTCTTGGTATTAACTAGTAAATGATTACCCTTGGAATGGAAAGATCTGTGACTTCAAGGAAACAGTATAATAAAACACAAAAACAGTGTGAAAAACATCCTAGTGATGTGGACACAGCCAGAAGTTTCTTTTCAAAAGCATAAACCACTCCCCTTCTTCCAAAGTTAGCAGTGCTGGGGAACGGGCCCACTTGTCCCGGATGAGAGCAAGCTGGGTTTGCCCCAGCCCTCTCTCTTTAGCACAATGGAGAAAATTCAGCACTGCAAGATTATGGTACAAGTTTAGCTTTTGCTGCCGGCTTTGCTTGTCTGTGATAAGTAAATCGCCTTCCTGGACTTTACTCATTTGCAAACAAAGGGAACTTAAGACTCTCATCATTTCTAGAGTTGCTCCCTATTCTGGCTTTCATGATTTCTGTTAGTCTGTTTTTTCTTTCTTTTTAGTGCTAGTGCTAGAACTCAGGGCCTTTGCACTAAGCTGCATCCCACCCACCTTTGCACTAAGCTGCCCCCCCCCCTTTAAACTTTGAGACAGATTCTCACAAAGTTGCTAAATTGCCTAGGCTGGGCTTTAATTTGCAATCCTGCCTCAACCTTCCAGGGTACTGGGATTACAGGTGTCACCGCAGCTGGCTCGTTATCCATGTTGTCTTAGGTACTTCCCTTCTGCTAGAACAGAAACTTAAAGGGAAGACAGCTTTATTTTGGGTCCTGGTTCAGTCCAGGGTCGGGAGACTCCAAAGAAGGAACAGTGTGGCAGAGGGCCTGGTGGAGGAAAACTGCTCACAGCATGGTGGATAAGAAAGAGAGAGAAAGAAGGAGCCAGGGAGGAAGGTGAACCTTTCTAGGCCACACCCCCAGTGACCACCACTCTGCCTCCCAGTACCACAGTTAACTATAAGCTCATCAGCAGTGTATCACACCCCCAAGACCCAGACATCTCCCAAAAGCCCCACTTATGAGCATGTGAGGCCTTGGAGGGGCTCTAAATAAAAACCATTACACATTTGGTGTCAGTTTGCACACAACAAAAATGCCATTCAGGCCGTATTATTACTAAAGTACAATGATTGGTCCTAAACATTTGAGAATGAGCATGTTCTAGGTGAGATCGAGAGCTAATTTTTAAGACTAGGTGCCTAGCAGATTTATTCATGTTAGCTTTACAGATAGATACTTGAGGGCTGTTTGTTTTTGTTTGGTGTTTTGTTTTTTTTTTGTTCTAACAAAGTTTCTCCAGATGATGCTCAGTAATGAAATGCAAGAAGCAGTTCTAGATAAATGTATAATTGGTGCTGCTGGTCCGGGAGTCAAGTGTCATATTTTCAGGAATGTTTCACATTAGTTCTTGCACCTTTGCGATCTCACATTGTGGAACCTTGAAACTGTCCATAATAGAAGTATTTACACTTAATAATTGGCAAATCTATTAATTATGGCTTGACTTAATGCTTTGCAGATGTTCAGCTGACTAATAGAGAAAAGGTTGATAATGTAGATTGTGCTAAAATATAGGTCAGGCCTGTGAGTTGTGAAAATTTTTTTTTTTTTTTTAGACAGGGTCTCACTTTGTGGTTCAGGCTGGCCCCGAGCTCAGCCTCAAACTCACATCATAGCAATCCTCCTGCCTCTGCCTCCCGAGTGCTGGGATTACAGGCATGAGCGACCACGCCCGGCACTGTGGTATGTGGTGCTGGTTGCTGCTGGGGTGAGTCTCCACACCTCGTATTGTTATGTGATTACCAGGGATCGAACCCGGGTCCTTGAGCTTGCAAGACAGGCGCTGGAACCACTGTGCTAATTCCCCGGCCCAAGTCGTGAAAATTTTTAAGGGACCATTCTTCCAATATTTGCATATGATTCCATGACATAACAAAGACCACTCATGTTGTTGGCAGATGAATGAGGTCACGGCATACATTTTCACTGCCTCACTTCTGTCTCTCTCATTAACATAAATAAATGTCAACCAGTATTCGTCCACAGCTACACTCATTTATTAATGACATGAGCACCTTCTTTGCTGAGTTGGGTCATAAACATTTATTCATCATCTCATCAAACCAAGGTTAAAGTGAAGACTTAGACTGGCTATGGATGCAAGCAATGGGCAAAAATCAGTGCTGCCATTCTGTGGAATCAACTAGCTCTATGGAATTTATAATAAACTGTACGGTGTTACTTGTGATTCCTTATCAATTCCATCCTCTAAATCCGTATAAACTAACTTATTTTTGTATATGCGCTTTCATTTTCCGACAGCAGGTTGTTAAATATGTACTAGTTATCTTAACCACTTTCTTGTTGCTGGGGCATGATGTGCGTCACCCATAACGTAAAGGAAGAGAAGTTGATTTTGGCTCACATTTTCCAAAGTTTCAGTCCATGGTTGGTCCACTGCAGCACTGAAACAGCAAGGTGGGAGGGTATGGGCGGGTTGGAACTGCTCACAGCATGGAGACCAGGAAGCGGCGGGGGGGTTGGGGAGGAGAAA
This sequence comes from Petromus typicus, assembly GCA_004026965.1. NCBI lineage: Eukaryota > Metazoa > Chordata > Mammalia > Rodentia > Petromuridae > Petromus > Petromus typicus. The sequence goes on from PVIR01031733.1 coordinate 10,126, forward strand.
CTAGGGAGCGAGATAAACCCTTCCGGGTCATGCCCTGGTGACCTCTCTTCCAACCAGGTCCTGCCTCCTATCAGCACCCCCAGCCATGGATTTGTCAGTGGGAGAATCACGTGAGGAGGACAATGTCCCTAGGACCCAATCACTTTTCCAAAGCTGTACTCTAAGTATTTGAGAGTCTAAAGGGTCTTTTTTTATCTGAATCATAACAGCAGTGCACTTCCGAGTGCAATTGTATCTTCCCTGCCAAGATGAGCTTTGGACTTTGCAACTCTGAGTCATGCTTACTGAAACAAACACATATAGCATAAAACCCCGATAGACTGGATTATCTGAGCCAAGATGACTTGTGTTAATATTATTTGTCTTAGAGCAATTAAGAAAACACCATTTGTTGTTTTCCAGCACTTAGAATAACACAAACAAGTACCAGCAGTGGGTGGGGTTTGTTTTTATGAAAAAGCAGAAAAAATTAATTAGCACCTTGTATTAAAGAGGTTTTGCTAAGTCTTTTAAAGAGTGCTTGCAATAATTTATTTTCCTGAGTCATGACATCCTCCTCTCCCTTAACATGACCAATTTTGAGGTTTTAGGGTCCCCCCTCTGATGGGCCGGAAGTCCCTCTGCCTCCTGTAAATGTTTTTTAAGGCTCAAAAGCATCCTGTGGTTTCCTATTGGCCATCAGATAAAAGTTTCAGCTCCTTGGTCACTGTTCTGGGCTTCCCATCTGTCACCCTCCCCTAGATATATTCTGACCAGGGGCTGGCAGACCATGACCCAGGGACTAAACACCAACTGGTCTCTTAGTGCCTAGAGCCAAGACGCTTTGCATTTGAAAAAAGTCAACGGAAGATTTTGTGGAGCTCAAGTATGCAGGTGGCCAGGTTTTCATGGCACCCACCCCCTCCCCTGCTCACCTGTTCTCCCTAGCAGCGGAGCTGAGTGGTTGTGACAGACACACAGTGATCCACACAATAAAATACCTGCAGTGCTACGAGGTCCCTTTTAGGGACAGTGCTAACACTCTCACTGTCCCCAGGTCAGCTCCTGGGAATCAGGAACACCTCCCGGACTTCCTCAACCTGAAACCGCTCACACCCCCTCTCCTGGGAGCACTCTTCCTTCCTCTTTTCCCTTTGGAAACTTCTGGGCATCTTTCAGCATCAAACCCACATCTGAACCCAAGGATGAAGGATTTTCATGTCTTTCTGGAACCCTATAGGCAGAATCAGCCTTCTGCCCTCTGTGGATCAAAGGATCTTTGGGTGTGTCTCTGGTGCCTTTGGGAGGGCACAGAATGAAGTCCCAGCGCCCAGGGGTTAGTGCCCTGTGACACTTACCTGACTCCTGCCCCTCTCCAAGCTCATTGGACTGTGAAGTCATTGTTGTTACAGCATTTGCTTCACTGAGGAATTAAGTAAGTCCTTAACTTCACTCTGGAAATCACATACCCCTGTTCCTTCAAAGCCCCGATGCTTGCAGTCTAGACATGTTCACACGAGGCCAGGACTAGAACATGCGCTCTCTCTTTTAGGGTCCGTCACCAGACAAGGCTGCTGGGAAGAGGGCAGGTGTTTCATTTGCCTTCGAACCTGTGGCTGTACTAAAGGGCAGGCCCACAGGAGGCACTGCATGGAGGTGCTTCTCGTTCAGGTAGAGAATGGGAGAAGACATGAATTCAATAGGTGGTAGTTGGTAGTTCTGGCTGGCCCTGAACTCACTATGTAGCCCAAGTGAGCCTCAAACTCACAGCATTCCTCCCGCCTCTGCCTCCTGGGTGCTAGGATTACAAGCACTCAGGCACTTGGCTGAGAAGTGCTAAGCACAGCGGGCTTTCCCACAACGGGTTCTACTCCGGCTGCTCGAGTGTGTGGGGAAGGGGTGTCCATCTGAGCAGTAGTGGCCATACTTAGGACATGGAGGCTGTGGTCAAGAACACAGTGAATGTTTAAACTTTAAAAATATTACCATAAAAAACATCATGTCACAGGGCCAGGGATTTAGCTCAGTGGTTCCAACACCTGTCTTGCAAGCACAAGGTCCCAAGTTCAATCCCGTAACCACATACACCAATATAACTGGTGGAGCCTCATGTCCACCAGTGATCAGTACCACATACCACAATCCTGGGCGTGGTGGCTCATGCCTGTAATCCTAGCACTCAGGAGGCAGAGGCAGGAGGAATGCTGTGAGTTTGAGGCTCACTTGGGCTACATAATGAGTTCAGGGCCAGCCTGAACTACCAAGCAAGACCCTGTCTCAAAAAAAAAAAAGACATCGTGTCACAATTTACCCTCAAAAATCCTCCTCCTTACTTCTGACACACTTATCCTGTCATCCCCACTATTTTCCACAGCAGTTCTGGAGTCCTCTTTTGTGAGGGTCTTTAGCTGTGCTGTCCTGGCTGCCTCAATGCTCTGAATGGATTGAAAATTGTTCCCTTTTATAGTCATTTTAAGAACCAGAAATCACATGGTACCAGATCCGGGCACTAAAGCCACAGTGCCATGTTTGTGAGATGCTTTCCAAAGCCCTTCTATAGAGACTTACAGAATCCATCTTCTTTCCAGCTCAGAAAGAGAAGATCGCCACTGAGCTGGGTCCCAGAAGTCTCTATTTCCAATAGCAATGCAGGAGATGGTAGATAAAGCAAATCTGTGCAATGTTGCATTTTAGAGGACCCATCTGTTGATTTCCTGTCTCTGTGACAAAATACTTGACATAAAGTAACTCCAAGGAGGAAGATTTACTTTGATTCATGGTTTCAATCCGTGGCCAGCAGTGTTGCTTTAAGCCTGTGGTGCTGAATAGAACACCATGGCAGAAGGGTGTGGAGGCAGAATCCTCGCGGGATGACCTCACAGGAGCCGGGAAGCAGAAAGGGGAAAACTGGGGACAAACTGCCATATCCCCAGTGGCCCATTTTATCCAGTCAGTGACTGGATATACCCTTTGACCTTTGAACTCTGTGTTACTCCATTGGGGAAGTTGGAGCCCGGTCACTTCCCAAACGGCCATCACCTGGCAACAAGTGCTTACACTTGGGCCAATCCTAGAACAAATGAGTTTGTAAGTGAGCAAGCCCCTCCCAGTTCCCCAAATTCCCCGAGCGACTTCCAACAAAATGACACTTCACAATAAAACTGTTCCCAAGGGGACAGGCTTGAAAGGGCCTGATACTCATTTTGAGAGTGTTGTCACCAGGCAGGGGTGGGCTGGCTGGAATGGAGTGAGGATACGTCCGACCTCGGAGCAGAGAGAAGAGTTCTTAGTCGTGGAAGTCACCACTGTGCCAAAACCTCATTTTCTCAGCTCTGTGGAATTCCCCATGTCTGCAAAGCCACAAGCACACTTTCTGAACTGCTTTCCAAGGCTCAGAGGAGCCACCTGTGAGAAGCTGGAATCCAGGACCCCTGGGGATATCGGGCCAGGCACTTGACCTCTGAGGCTTCCTTTTTCTGTCAGCATCTTAGGAACGGCTGAGCCCTGGCCTCGGTGCACCGGCTCCCATCTTCCTGTCCTTCCTCTCCTGGCCCCTGCACTGGCCTGGTCTGCAGCAGTGCTCTCAGGCCAACCCTGCCTTGCTTGTTGGTGAATCTCGCTTACAGACGCCAAGAAAGCTGCTCCGCAGTTTGCTCCGCCCTGTTCTAATTTCCCCGAGGGCAGCCAGGCCCCACCAGGGTCTTGCCCTGAAGCCTGTCCTGGGCAGACTCTGGAGGGTGACCAGAGGGTCCCTGGCTGGGCCAGCCGGGTGGTAACAGCCGGTTGGGCTCACTGTTAAGTCTGAGCTCTTAGCTGGAGATGGGGCAATGACCAAGCGATTTGTCCGCACGACTGCCAGCTGATCAATGCCACTTTTGTGCCCTGCCCGTGATGCGACACAGCAGTCCAGCCTGCCCTGGGGCAAAGGGCACCCCTTGCAGCAGGCGCTCACTGCTGAGAACCAGAGAGAATCTGGGGGGCAATAGCCCAGGATGGAGCCTTTTGCGCAGGCGCAGAATCTGAGGGTCCTCGGAGATCCGCAGAGGTCACAGCCCCTTGCTCTGCAGGCTAAGCAGAGGCCGGAGAATGGTACTTTGCTTGGGTGGAGGCCCCAGGCCACACCTGCCTGGAGTAAATTGATCATCCCCTTCAGGAGCTAATCATTTCATTTGCTTTCTGGCAGCTCTGGCCTGGAAGCCTTGATGGAACCCGCCTCCTCCTCCCGCCCAAGATCCCGAAAGTACCAGGGTCTTGATTCCCTTGTTTATCACCCATGTCATGTCTCATCCTCACATCCCAGCTCATCCGCATCTACTCAGGCCTCAGCCCTGTGTCAATTTTTCCGACTCCCGTCTCCAGTACAGATGGTTCTCCTGTCTGCCCGTTCATGTAGGTACCAGCACCATCATTCCAAATGTGATTCTTCAAAAGTGCAAATCTAATGTCTGCGAATTTAGCTCTGTGGTGTTGCCACCTGCCTTGCACTGATTTAGCTCGGCGGTGGTTCTGGTGTCTGCTTCACAAGCTCAAGGTCCCGAGTTCAATTCCAGTGCAAAATGTAAGCCGGGGCAGTGAGTGGTACTTTCCGGGAATCCCAGCACTCCAGAAGGTTGAGGCAGGAGGACTCTAAATTCAAGCCTAGCCTGGGGAATTTAAGAACTCAGCAGGACTTTGTCTCAAAACTTAAAAATTTGAAAAAGGGTGGGGATAGAGCTCAAGGGAAGGCCTAGGTTCGATCCCCAGCCTAGGAAAAAAGAAAGCACAAGTTTCCCTTAAAAAAGCTTTTCATGTCTTCCGAAAAAACCCAGGTCCTTTCCTTAACATGCCATCCAAGGCCCTGCACAGTGCAGAGTACCCAAGTCTGGCCTGTTTGGCCCTGGATCTCACGGTTCTTCCTCTGCTCACACCAGCCCAGAGGGTGGCGGTGGCAAGTGAGCCCCACCCTGATCGGGAGCTGGGACCGAAGGTGCCAGAATCCAAACATAAGTCACCAGCAGGTGTCACCCAGAGCTTAAGCCTATCGGCTCCCCAGCCCAGGGCAGCGGGGAGAACTTGAGTCCATCAGCCCTTCATTCATCTCCTTACTGTACTGGTGGAACCTCATTTCTGTGCCTGGCAGTGTGTCACTGACTTTACACCGTCCATCTTCACAGATCCTGTCACGTATGCATCACGATTCCCATTGGACTGTTTAACAAGCCAAACAAACAAAAAGGAGCATCTGTGATTAGAGATGCACATGTACCTAGGACCCCAAGAGTGGGGTTCCGCACTGGGCCCTTGCCCTCCAGGGACTGAAGTCCCCCAGAAGAGACACATGTAGAGAAAGACCTGAGCCCTGCAATAGAACAAAAGTGAGCCAGGTGTGGTGGTGTGCACCTGTGATCCTAGCACTCAGGAGACTGAGGCAGGAGGATTGCCTCAAGTTTGAACCCAGCCTGGGCTAATACGGGGCACAAGGCCAACCTGAACTATCTAGTAAGACCCTGTCTCAAATAAACAAGAAAAAGGAGAACATGAGAAGTAGCCCCAAAAGAGATGTTCATGGTGTTTGTGGGAGTTGAGAGGAGAGATCTCGCGTGACTGCCAGGAAGTAAGATGGTTTCCTGAAGAGGGTGACAATGAACTGGACTCAGGGGAACCGGAAATGCAGACAGGGACGAGACCACCATGAAGTGGTGGTTCTAAGAGCTGCTCTCAAGCTTCACCGAATCTCAGAAGGATGCAAGTGTCAGGGGCTGGGGAGCTGCAGGCAGACTTAATGATACCTGGATCCCTCCTGGCTCAGCCCACAGAGAAGCACTCAAAGAGCCCTGGGCCAGTGGTCAGCAACTGAAGAGGCAAGAGTCACCCAGCACCACACAGTACATGCCTGGCAGGAGGGCTGTGGTTGAGCAGAGCCAACACCAGCATCAAAACCGTGTTCGAGCTGACCTTTCCCAGCAGTAAAACAGGAAGCTCACGCCTTGGCACGTGTCAGAGAGGAAGATCGCCACCGAGCTGGGGGATCTCGGGCTCATCCGCCTCTTGGATGTGCTCCCGAGAGGAAGCCGGGTCTGGAGTCCATCCCTGGACTCGGATGGCTGGTCATGTTGTAAAGGCTGCTCAGTGTGGTCTGGGCAAGTTAGTTCCCTGCATGTCTCCCAAAATATGCTGCACACTGGCTCACTTTAACTTTTTTAAGATTTTCATAATCATGATTATGGATGTGGATATCCATGTGGATAAAATAAGCATCAGGAATATCCTGATGGTTATACCCTCCTGCTAAATGGCTTCTTGTAAGCAATAGGTTTTTTTTGTTGTTTTGTTTTTTTTTTTGAGATAGGATCTTGCTTTGTAGTTCAGGCTGGCCCAGAGCTCAGCCTCAAACTCCTATCACAGTAATCCTCTTGCACCACACCTGGCATTGTGATATGTGGTACTGATTGCTGCTGGGCTTGGGTCTCCATGCCCAGTATTGTGTGTAGTTACCGGGAATCGAGGGGGGCATAGCTTCCATTTGCAAGACAGGCACCGGAACCACCGAGCTAAATCCCCAGCCCTTGTTTTTTTTTTTTGTACCAGAAATCAAACTCAGAACCTTTAGTTTACAAGGCAGGCACCGGAACAACTGAGCTGAATCCCTGGCCCTATAGCTTTTTTTAATTTGGTTGATTTTTTTGAGACAGGGTTTTGATAGTGTTGTTCAGGCTAGCCTTGAACTCACTATATAGCCCAAGCTGGCCTCAAACTCATGGAGATACTCCTGCCTCAGCCTCCTGACTGTTAGGATCACAGGTGTACACCATCGCAGCTGGCTCCAATGCTAGCTTTTCCTGCTCTGCAGCGACCCACCCTTGATGGAGGCACTCCCAGGTCCTCTTCACATGTCCCCCGTCACGCTCACCTGGCTAGTGGTGAAGATCTGGTCTCTGACCTGCTGCTTCTCTTGGGGAGCTGGTAGGAGGAGACATGGCCTTCAGCCTGGCCTACCCCCCTTTCCCGGCCGCACCACGACCTCTGGAAAAGACACACCTGTGGGTAATGAGAGGTTCAAGGACAGCTAGAAGCAGCTCTTTCCTAGTGCAAGAGGCTCCGATTCTCAGTGGACCTGATCGTTGTCCTAGGTGTCAGAGGGCGCTTTTCCACGTCTGCTCTTGACACTCTGGTTTGCACTATCCCTTCTCAAGCCCAGATGACTTAGCAAAAGCTGCAAACTAGAGAACTGAGCTGGGATGGCACCGAGGAGGCTCAGCAGCTCACAGCACAGCTGTTCCAGGTCCATAGTGCTCAGGTGTGACAGGGGGCTGTTCCCAGACTTGGGGCCCCAGAGGGCAGGTAAGGACCACGGCAGCCAGGTGAGCATCATCAACACTGGGAAGGGATTTCCAGGGTAGGGACTGACTTCTGCTCCTGTGACAGAGGAGGCTGCTGTGTCTATCCTTGGTGACAGGTGCCCTGGGGGCCAGGGCGAGAAGTGTGCACTCAGCTTGATCCTAGCGTGGGCACATCCATCCTTTAGGCCTTGACTCTGGCTGTTGCTAAAGTCCTCGGGGAGCATTTAACGACTCTGACATCCTAGTCTAGAGTCACTATTCCTATTGGGTTTGGTGGCACATGCCTGTCACTCCATCACTTGGCAGGCTGAAGCAGAAGGATCGCCAAAAATGTGAGGCCAGCCTGGACTACATAGTGAGATCCTGTCTAAAAATAAATAGTGCAGGGGCTGGGGATTTAGCTCAGTGGTTCTGGCGTCTACCTGACAAGTATGAGGTCCCGAGTTCGATCCCTGGTAACCACATACCACAGTGCCAGGCGTGGTGACTCACACCTGTAATCCCAGCACTCAGGAGGCAGAGGTAGGAGGGTTGCTGAGAGTTTGAGGCCAACTTGGGCCACACAGTAAGTTCAGGGCCAGCCTGAACTACAAAGTGAGACCCTGTCTCAATAAATAAATAAATAAATAAATAAATAAATAAATAAATAAATAGTGCAAGCACAAAGTCCTGAGTTCAATCCCTGATACCATAAATAAATAAAATTAATAAACAGTCACTATTCCTTATATCCACTGAGCCTTTTAAATGCTGTCCTACAGTGAAGCAATCTTCAGGGCCGAACTCCTGAGCAATTCATGCAGGACGTGCAGGGGTCCCAGCATGCACTGGGCTCCTGGGAGGCAGCTAAAGCAAAGCACTTATTCATGTCCCTACTGAGGTTCAGAAAGGCAAGGTGGCTGCCCAGGGTCACAGAGCAGAGCCAGCCCTGAGCTCAAGCTCTGGGGCTAACATGCTGTCCCCAGCACTCCCAACCCAGGCAGCCACATTTTGGCAATTGCTGCTCCCCTTCGAGCTGAACCCTCATCACCACTGCACCCCTCACTGCTGTCGCTGCTGCCATTCACCAACCCGATGCCCACCTTTGCCTTCCTACATGCAGACCAGTCCCCAGGTTCCCCATGCCCTTCCCGCCACCCACAGCTTCACGGGCTCTGGAAGCTACTCTGAAAGGCATGGCTGCCTCTGCCAGTCTTTCTGGAACCCAGCACACAGGGGCAGCTGTCCTACCTTCCACGGGGACTCTTCACACTGTCTCGGGCCAAGCAATCTAGGTGGATGAAGAGTGAACATAGTACCTTGTGTACAATCAGAGGGTCATCTCAGCTACTCAGGAGGCCGAGACAGGAGAGCTGCAAGTTGAAGTGCAGCCTGGAAAATTTATTGAGACTCTGTCTCAAGATTCATGGATAGAAAATAGAACAGGCAGGGTCAGAGATACAGTTCCCTGCTCTCATTCTGAGTACTGCCCCTCTGTTTGTTTTTTACATATTTTGTTATTTTTTCCTGTACCAAGCATTGAATTTAGGACTTTACCCTTGTCGGCAGGCCCGCACCACTGAGCAACATCTCCAGCTCTTTCATTTATTTTTTATGATGATTGAACTTAGTGCACTAGGGTGTGGCCAAGCGCATGATGCTGGCCAGTGTGCCCACGGCCCAGCCCTGGGCACTTAAAATGCTCCGCAGATGTATCAATGACCGAATTCGAACAAGGATGCTTCAGCTTCCTTGAAACCTTTTCCAGGACTCTCCTCCTCCATCTAGGTCCCTGTCCAAACCACACAGCTCAGCATT
>PVIR01031734.1:0-19204 GCA_004026965.1 Petromus typicus
CAGAGTTTCAAGTCAGAAACAGGAAAGCAAAGGGATGTGGTGGAGGAGAAATCGCAAAAATCATGATAGTCAGGAAGCAGAGGGAAGGAGGAAGAGCTGAAGACAAAAATACACCCTTCTAGGTCTTGATTTCAGTGACCAGCTTCTAGGCAGCTTCTGCCTCCTGACAGCACATCAGCTATGAACTCATCAGTGGATTGAACTTTCTAAACACATTAGACTTTGAGAGTACATGTAGTGTGGTCAGGAATGAATCTGAAAAGGAGGCAGAAATTCTAGAGACAGCCTTGGAGCAGTCCATAAGAACAATCCCAAATAAAGGTTATTTCTGTAGTATCTCACTTGGCCTATGGCTCAATGACAGAAACAACACTTCTGAAAAAGTGAATGTAGCTAAGGAGGACTTCTCAAGGCATGTGCTATATACTTTACATACTTATGAAAGTAGGTGATATGGGATCTACAAATGATACAGCAGAAATAATGTAACTCCCAGTCTGGTAGATGTCAGATATGACAAGTCTGTGTTCCTCAAAATCTAAGAATAAACTTTAAGGAACAGGGGAGGTTAAGAGCAAGAAATATTTATTGAGAGGAGATATTTTAGCTCTGAGAGGCAGGAGGCATCCCACAAGGGTGGCCAATGACGCTGCTTCACAAGGGAAGTTTCATACAGCAAAATTAGGTGGTGGATACAAAAATCACGAGGTGGGTACAACAAGAGACACAACCAGCAAAATTACAAGTATAGGCGCTTTGGTAATATTGACGCAGTGGGAAGCAATTTATAGAGCAAGTGGATATGGAAAGAGCAAAACCTTTTCTAGGAAACAATGGATCTGGAGGTCTTAGTTACCTGTTGGAGTGATTAATTTCTACCTGCACTTTATTAAGCCAGGTGCCACCAGGTGCTACTATCTTATCCCCTGGGGAACTAGGTAAGCCCAGTCATTTCACATGTACCTTGAGGACTGTCTTCCAACAGATGTGCCTCTGGCCACCTCATTTTCTGCTCTGATTATGAAAAGGACCCAGCCCTGTCTGACTGACTATAATATTTTTACCTGATTTAGCTATCTATAATACCAGTAGCACCTTCCCATGTAGATGAGCAAAGCAAGAACCAGAAAACTGAAATAATTTATTAAATTTGTACAGCCAATATATGATTGATGCCAGATTGAAGATTTATGTGAAATCAAGGGGGTATCGTAAAGAGCCAACAAGAATTCCTGAATATAAGACTGCTGAGTAGCACACATTCGAGTAAGCTTTTAGAATTCTATCACACAACTTGCTTACTAGCACTCCTTTAGCTTCTGTTGGAGCCTGAGTGTTTGCCTGATCTGTGTATAGTATAATATATTACAGCATGATGTCTAATAGTAGACAAGAAGATAGAAATAGAATGCTGATAAAGACAGAGAAAGAATTGGTGGGTTCTCTGAGTAGAACCACAGATTTTTTTTTTCTTATGGAGAAACTTTACTCCTGTCTTTATTCTTATAAGTGTAAAGCACTGAGAAATTTCTCAGTGCAGGAGATCAAGTGATAGAGGGACATTGAGTGACAAGAAACAAACTAAGACTCAGAGAAATTATTTAGGTGAGATTACACCTTCAAGTTAGGATCACTGAGGTTAAACTCAGTATCTTCACTCATGGTCCTGTACTCATTCCAGGACTTGGTTTCCTAGTACCACACCCTTTTTTTGTGGAGATATTTAAAATAAATACATCATTCCCAAGCTTTGAATGTGAGCCTAGTTAACATAAATCTTACCTGTGTATTATTTTTCATTAAAATTTTTGGAAAGGACAACTCCTGACCTACTCCTGCTAGCAAAACATCCAATGATATATTTTGGGAACAGCACTCCATTGATGGGCAGCAGGCTCTCAATGAACCTCTTTGAAGAAGCCAGAATAGTAAGAAGCCCTTAAATAAAATAACCACATAAGAATACTGGGCGTGGAGACTCACCCCAGCAGCAACCAGTGCCACATACCACAGTGCTGGGCGTGGTGGCTCACGCCTGTAATTCCACCACTCGGGAGGCAGAGGCAGGAGGAATGCTGTGATGTGAGTTGGAGGCTGAGCTCAGGGCCAGCCTGAACTACAAAGCGAGACCCTGTCCCAAAAAACCTAAAAAACAAAGAAAGTATGACAGAGGTGATTCATTCCTTCAAAACAACAGTTATCAGTATTTTCTGTTCACTGCCATTTCATATGTTATATATGTTTGGTAAAGGAGTTAGGAATACATACACATGAAAGGCTTTGTTAAAATATTAATGAACAGAAGTGAGAATCAAGTCATGTCATATAGTGGCACAAATTGTCAATGTTGAGTGTGATCATGATGTATATATAAAATGTATTTCATAAGAAAAAATATAAATGATCATTTTTGTAAGATTACATGTATGATATGGATATTTATTAAACATTTGACAGGCCAAATTATTGTCCTATTTTCTTTTATCCTTTTCTGGATGCAAAAGACATTTTGTTTACATTTTTAGCCCTCATATATTTGAAGATGGTAATTACAGACTCTCCTAAACTTCATTATCAGGCTAATCTTCCTCAGTTTCTCAGTTCTTTCTTATGTGAATGATTCTTTTATTATTCCCATTTTGCTTATACTTCTGTACATCCTTCTGTTCATCCTTCATGTAACTCTACTAACAGTTTCCTTATAGTATGTAAGTCATAATAAAAAACAATGTTTTTGATTAATACTGACTAGTCAAAAAAGTTTATCATCTTCTTGACTTTACAAATTACCTTTTTATAAATGCAGCATTACAGAATACTATTTTCTTCTCCTCTGCCTTCTTTTGTGTATTTTGTTCTTGTACTAGGGACTTGAACTGGTCTTGCCTTACTCATACTAGGAACGAGCTCCACCACTGAGATAAATTTCCATCCCACCTTCTTTTTTGAGGCAAAGCCTTTCTAATATACCCCAAATTGAATTGAACTTACAATCTTCTGGCTTCGGTCTCTAGAGTGGCTCGAATTACCAATACACACCGCCAAACTTGGCCTTTATTATGTAAGCCACTTCTCAAGCTTACATAAACTTAAAGTTATTTCAGGACTCAATCGTCTTTCTACATAAATAGATAAAAGAATATATATTTTACATTTTGTTATTAATTTAAATGCAGGATTTATACTTACTAGAGAATTTTAGAGTATTTCATATTTTTTATTTCATGAGCTATTTTTTAACTGAAATCTTTATTGATACATTTTATATATACATCATGATCATACTATTTGGGAATTTGTACCAGTATATGACATGAGTTAATTCTAATTTTTAACCATTCACCCTACCCACCGTTCAAATCCTCAATCCCTGGGCTGGGGGTATTATTATCCCCAACTTGAGACTCTACTACAAAGCCACTGTGATAAAAACTGCATGGTACTGGCAAAGTAAGAGACCAAGGATCAACAGAATAGATTAGAAGACATAGAAACAACTCCAGATCGGCTAAGTCATGAACTATTTTTAAACTATGGATTCACAGAGAAACTCCAACTGAAATAATAAAGATAGATGTAATTTATCTTTCTTATTGATGAAATAAGGGGAAAATGAAATGATCTTCGTGCTGCAGTGGCATTCATGACATTTCAAACACATATCCAGATGTTAAAGTCTCTGCTCTGTGTACACCAAACATACTAGTGACACAACTCTTCCCTAGCTCTACTACTGCTCCTGCAACTCCTGGTTAGCTTCACCTCTACTCTAACACTTACATTCAGCCAAACCACGATCTTGTTGCTTTAACCAACCATCAGAGTTCATAGAGAATCTTCACTGGTTCATATTAGGGTTCAGGCAGGGTATTTCCTAGATCACCATCCAGGTTTCACACTATTGCTTTTGTTTCAGATGTCAGGAGCAGGCAGAACGAGCTGTGGCAAGACTATAAGCATTAAGATGTTGCACAGGGAAAGGGCCAGAAAGAACCTGAGTTTGATCCCTGGGACCTCAGAAACAAAACAGAATGAAACAAAATAGCATGCAGCCCAGCAGCCCTCAAAATCCTTGATTCACTTTTGTATAATTAAATGACTCATCAGATATAAAGCTTGAAATTCTTTTGAATTTTACTTATTCTCTCTTTTGGTCTTAAGGCACTCAAAGTAATTTTCTGATGTTATTTTAATCAGAAATCACTTGGTTACAAAGAATAGAAACAAAAACTATGTTAAAAGTGAAGGTAGGGTCCTTAATCAGAAGAGAAAATTATAGAAAACAATATAGCATTACTTCACAGAAAATCACGGATATAAAATGAACATAAATCTCAGGAACGACTTTCCAAAATTGTAGAGCAACTAGAAACACACTAACTTTCTAAGATCATAAATTTCTCTCTTTTTATACTGACTCTATTTCTATAAGGACTCTAACAACATACCAAAAATAATGTATACAGTTGCTCCAAATCCAACAGCCATCTGGCTACATTCAGCACATCAAAAAAGCTACATATGGTAATTAATTTTTATGGTGTTCTGAAAAACAACAAAAGAACAGAGATGGGGAAGAAATCAATGGTTAGGAACTTGAAATAGAAGGTGTAACAACTACACACATGTACAAGAGAGGCCCTGGAAGTGACCGTGCTACCTTACATACCTGGTAGTTTTGATGCTTATTTTTCACAGTTCACAAAGCTATAGACCTTAGAAGGTCAAATTTTTTCTCTATATAAATTTTGTCTATACAGGGCTGGGGAGTTAGCTCAGTGGTTCTGGCTCCTGTCTTGCAAGCGCAAGGACTCGGGTTTGATCCCAGGTTAACCACATACCATACTGGGAGTGGAGACCCACGCCCAGCAGCAACCAGTACCACATACCACAGTGCCAGGCATGGTGGCTCATGCGTGTAACCCCAGCACTCGGGAGGCAGAGGCAGGAGGATTGCTGTGATGTGAGTTTGAGGCTGACCTCAGGACCAGCCTGAACCACAAGGTGAGACCCTGTCTCAAAAAAAAAAAAAAAAAAAAAAAAAAACCTTTTAAAAAAATTTTTGTCTATATAAACCTTATCTAAGAAAAAATGTTATTTCCCATGATCCAGAGGGTCAGAGGAACGCAAAATAACTGCTTATTTGTGCAGCTATATAAGAACTGCTAGTTCACTTAACAGTGTTAAGCAGAAGAAACTAGGTAATTAGCCTTCTCAATTTGACCAGCAGTTTCTCTGTGAGCCTCAAGAATGTGGGCAGCTACTCCATACTCAACCTTAGCGACTGTATCATGAACTATTTCTTCTTTCATTTGATCCTTATTAAGCATACACTAGAAATATCATAACTATTCAGTTTTTACACCAAACTCAACTTAGATATTGTCAGTATGTATTCCTCTTATTTTTTCTGAAGACCTTGTACTTTGCATTAATTTATCCTTTTATCTACATGCAGCAACTCATTCTTCTTGCTTCATATTTACCCTAATGAACAGGGCCTAAAAAAAATCTAAGTATAGAGCAAAGGGGCAAAGTAAATAGTGGAGTTAAAGGGGTAATAAATGAAGATTTTGTCTTTTACTTCTTTAACCTAACAAGATAAAGATGATTGAGTGGCTCTTTTGTAAATTCTATTTTTACATCTAATTATATCACATTCACTTTTAATGAGAAGGAAATAATTTCTTTTTGCTTTTGCTATCTGTGGAATCCAGTAGAAAGAACATTGCTTGGAGTTCTAAAACTGAGCACTCTTAACACATTTTTCTATTTATAACGCTTTCTTTAATAGTCCTCATTCTCATGGGAAGCAGTATGTGCAGAGCTATTTACCTTTTTTGAGTAGTTAGTTTTTCTCTCTGATTTTCATTTTCACATTTTATGAGAAATATGAACAACTCCTGTCGTTTATTACTCCCCTTATAAAACAAACCAATGTGTGTATAAGCCATTTTAAAAATACATTAAAATGTTAGTAGAAGAACATTTTATATTTACCAAGTAAAATGATACTTGCCTAATCTCTATGTCTGTGTTGACATTTAGCTTTGTTAAGCTTGATGTTATTTGGGTTTATCTACCTTCAAAACTCTGGTAGACAATGCTTTAAAAACATTGTAAGTAGGGAAAAAAATGGAATAGCAATGTGATTTGTAAGTACTATCGTATTGATGATGATATTTGTTTTGGATATAGTTTCTTACATGATAGCAAACATCTGGATATTTAGAAACAAGCAGAGTACTCTATTTCACTAAGAAGAAAATAAGAAATATAACTATGAATTAGAATCTATTTTTGGTATAAATAAAGTTATTGTTTATGCAGCAAATTAATTTTTGTTATAAAAACAGGGTTTTTTGTGATTTTTGTGCTTCTAGATGGAGAAGAATCAAATGAGCAAAATTCTGAAGTTCCTTGATGCCAATCTTTTCTCCATATGTACAAGTTTCATAGCAAGGGTGCGTACTTTAAAGAAAATTCCTGTTTATAAGAGTGGAGTGCCAACCTTCTTACCCCCAAGAGAGCTGCTATTTTTTAAATATGTTTTTATGGTGGAGATTAATAAAGTCTAAAAAATAGGTTACAATCCTATAAAACAAATAATAAATCAAAAGTTAATCAATGAATTACTGGCTGTTCTCTGCATGTTGCAGATATTCTGATTTCTCTTAAATGAGATTTTCAGTTTAAGTACAGCTCTATAGCAACAACTACTAACAAAATGTTAAACACATTATGTGTCTTTAGTGAATTCATTTTTTTTTTCAAAATATACATGAAGATGAGAAACAGTCTGTTTTCAGGAAGCTTACATTTAGCAAAGTCCTCATTATTGATCAAGCAAGTGTTTCTTCTATAATTTCAAACTGAGTATCTAAATAGCTACCATCAAAATAAAAAATAAACTATTGTCAGAATTATCAATCTCTTCCTAATCATAGCTCATATCTCCAAACTGAAGATGGTTGCAAAATCCCCTTTTATAGAAATCATGATACTGTCTGTTTATTTTGACGGTCAAGTTACATATTGCTGAGCATTAGAGTTTAGCTTTGATAATTTTTGAAATTTATATAAATGGAATAATTCAGTACTATATTTCTGACCTTTTGCTTGGCTACCTTCATTCATTATTATGTTTGTTATGTGTATAGCCATAGGTAATTTCAGTTGCTTTTTATTATGGGTCAGTATTTTTTATTAAAAAATATGACATTCTTGGCTTAATTCTTCAAATACAAAATTAGCTTATGCATATTTTGTATTTTTCCATAATCTTTATTTTCTTTATGTTCTTTCAGCTGGATCATTATGTTTGATAAAGCTCAGTTTGAGAAACGTGCCTATTTTTTAGGGTTTTGTTTTTGGGTTTTGTTTTTGTTTTTGTTTTTGCTAATACAGTCATTCAAATTAGAAAATTTAGGTATGGATTTATTCACACTGGCTTAATAGCATGATAAAAGTTCGCATGTTTTAGAAGACAGTCACTCAGATATACCACAAAGAAAAGCATTTATTTGAGTAGGCATTCATTGGTTGAAAAATTGGGAAGTTTTTCAGGTACTATAAACAATGCATACAAAAGCCCAAAGGTATAAAAAACTGAAGGAGTTCACAGAATGCCACCCCAAAATAGGGATGGCTACAGATGGCTGTTTGCTAATGGCTGCATGTGAGGGCACTCAGGAAACAGCTCATATTAAGAGGGCTTTCTTCTGAACTTCCCTTTTCTGCCACAAGACAGATCTAATGGGACTGCAGTTATCTCTCCTCCCTGTGAATCTAATGAACCAGGGAAAATTAACCACCACAGGAGAACATTAGAGGTTGGTCCACTCATCATTTCCCCACATAATTTACTCTTCCTTTTAAAAAGGGTGTGTTAACTGTTTGATTTCACCATGTTTGTGCATATTTACTCTTGTTTTATGTGAGGCCTGAGTATATGCCGTAAATTTTGATGCCTCCCCTTTAGTTAATCTACCTACTATCAATTCATTTCGTAAAATAAATTTTCAAAGTTGCAGAGAGTAGAGGAAAAGTCTTCTCTTCCAGAGAAGAGCACTTCACATTAGGAGAATCAAATCCAGTTTGATAATGTCTTCTTTTGTCATTTATTTTATTTTATTTAAAAGAAAATCAATTTTGTTTTCTTCTGTCATGTCAGTTTTCTAAAAATCTGTTTTCTGTTATGCTATATAAAATCAAACCCCAAACCATTTCTTTGACAATTACTTACTTCCTGTGTATTTCCCATGTAGACATGAAATTGCATAATACATTATTTTTCTCTTGTTGATCTGTGTTTTGTTACTGGGTTCTGTTCTTTCCTAAGTAAAGACATTTAAATATTAAAAAAGGATTTAGAACTCCTGATAATAAGACTTATTATAAATCTGTACTGACCCAGACACACACACACACACACACACACACACACACACACACACACACACACTCTCTATTAATCAGTTTTGATGAAGGTGCCAGTACAATGTTTAGAGAAAATGTTCAAAAAGTATTACCAGTTCAGTTGCACATCAAATGGAACTGACTGTGGACATTTTATCTTACATCACGTACATCAGTAAAATTCACATAGATCATGTAACAAAATTAAAAATTGTTTAAAGGAAAACAAGAAAATCTTGGTGACCCTAATATAAGGAAGGACTGTTTTTGAAAACACAAAAAACAAGCCATAAATTTTTAAAAATGTATATTTTTAAATATGCTATGCAAAAACAACCTCAAAAAAAGAAAAAGGCAAAACAAACTGGAAAAAAATTGCAGCACAGAAGCTGAAAAGTAACATATCCAACATATAAGAAATTTTACAGTGTAATAACAAAAAGACAAATAACTGCATAAAAATGGACAAATGGACACTTTGTAAAAGAAGATATGTGAAGGCTCAATAAGCACATCAAAGGTGCTCAGGGCCAGGGACTAAGCCCAGTGGTTTTGGGTCCTGCTTTGAAAGCCCAAGGGCCTGGGTTCAATCCTCAATAACCACATACAACTAGCCTGGGCATAGTGACTCACACCCACCAGCAATCAAGTACCACATGCCACAGTGCCGGGCTTGGTGGCTCATGCTTGTAATACCAGCACTCAGGAGGCAGAGGCAGGAGAATTGCTGTGAGTTTGAGGCTTGCCTGGGCTACATAGAGAGCTCAGGGTCACCTGAACTACAGAGCAAGACTCTATCTCAAAAATAAATAAATAAATAAGTAAATAAAGATATGTTCAATGTCATTATTTACCAGATTAATTAAATTTAAAACCACAAGGTATTACTTAGTCATAAAGAAAGATAAACTAGAGTCACTTATCACTAAATGGTTGCCTTGATGTATGCCTTGATGCCATACTTTTAAGTGAAATAAATAGACACAACAGTGTAAATACCAAATTGTTCTTTTGGTAGGAGAAATTGAAAGTGTAAATGAGGATGAAAGTGTCTAACAGATATTGTGAAATAGGAATAAAATGAAGGGAGTGAAAGAAAGGAGAGAAAAGAAGAAAAACAAATTTAAAAAAGAGGGAAAAAACGGAAAACACAAGGTGATACCAAAAATTACAAAAAAAATACAAGAAAATACTACCCATTAAAATTACTAAAATACAAACAAACTGTAGGACAAGATGAGTAACAGAGAAATCTCACAAAATAATAGAGCTGTCTTATAACACTTTTACTGTTTCTTAGTTTATTATATAGTAACCATGTCATGCCAAGATATTTATCTAATATAAATGCACAAAGACTAGTATCTCAGTGTACAAAGCTGCTTTTATGGAGAATACTCTCAAGCAGAAAATAATCCAAAAGTTCATCAATAAATAAATGAACTAAAATACATCTGTAAGATAGAATACTATTTGGCAACAAGGTAGCATGAACTATTGATATGGTCAACAATGAGTCTAAATCTTAAAATCATTGTGCATGTTACAGAAGCCAGTAGTCTCTCTTTCGAAAGGTATGTAATTTTGACCCCACTTACATAAATTTCTAGGAAATTTTAATTGACCTATAGTAAAAGAAGATTTGTGGTTATCAAGAGCCTAGTATAGAAGAGATACTTCAAGAAAAGTTAGGACATAAATTTTGAAAGACATCTCAGATGTTCAGTATCTCGTGATGATGGTTTAATAGATGTGTGTAAATTTATATGTGAGACATCAAATTAGGCCCTTTGAAAACCTGCAATTAATTGTGTTAATTATATGTCAATAAAATTTTAAAACCAAACTGTAGATATATTGGGGTATAGGACAGAGAAAAATTACTGGAAACCTGAATCCTGCATCTGGTTACCACTCTCTGGGTTTATTTACTCACCTGCTATCTAAAGTACAGCGAAGCCTGTACAAATGGATAAATGCGCTTATTCACAATTTGGCCAGGACAGAATATTGCACTGTACAGAAAGTATGGAACAAAAGCCAGGAAATATGCACATGTAGATTTAGCCAGGCTTTTGAACATCAAAGGACACAGGAAATGCTAAAATTTCTTTCTGTTGAATTCTCCTTGGTGAGGGCCAGTGACAGAAAATTGCACTATCAGTATAAAGGAAATGTAGAAGTACTTTATCTTTTAAAAATCCTAAATTTTGAAGATCTATGTCATCTTCTAGGTTACATATTTGCTACTGCAAATTTTGTGTGTAACTTTATGTGTAACTCCTGGTCATAAAAAGTGCTTCCTGCAGAGCCTTTCTGATTCAAAGATAATTTTCACTTTAATATTTTGAATCTTTCTATAGTCAATATTGTATCTCACTACAATGAAGTGAGCAATATAGTGACACAAAATTGGCATACAGTTTCTTTAACATCCTTGATCTCTGTATCATAGACCATTACCAGTAGGTACCTTTTTTTGTAGCTGCCATTTACTGATACTGAAAAATTAGACAAGTTACTTCATGGGAAGAATAATTTCCAACCTGTTAGATGTCAAGCATGCTGAGTTCTTGATATCACAAAATCAAGGACTGAAATCACAAAACAACAGAGGAGGTTAATGAGAGTTTCTTTGGAAGTAAGATGAAGAAGAATAGCACAAATATTTTTAGGAGGGGTCCTGAACAGGTGACCACTGAAGGTCTTTGTCAGAAATGTTTTGTACAGTAAAGTCACATCATGGTACAATGTGAGTCAAACTAAAATCAACCTGTAGACTGTAAGTATAGTTGCAGCAAGAAACTATGGGGAGCCCCAACAGCACTCAAACATGGAGTCAGGACCAAAAAGTCAATAATGAGTGATTCCTCTTAATTTTGAGAACTTCAAATAGAAATTTGTGCTTCTTTATGTACCTCTTTTTACATCTATCTGGCTTAATTTCATTGAAGTCTTAGGAATATAGTGAATGGGATTATACAAAGCAGAGCCAGGGCTGGCAGAGTTCTGGCAGGACTTTCTGACTCTATTATGCTCCTTTAGTGACCGATTACAAAGGTTGTCATTGTTACTTGGTGTATTCCACAAAAAATCAATAGATACCTAGTTAACCCATAGTTATCCATTGTAACCCATAGTTACCTTAATCTGTAAAAAGAGGTGGTTTCCTCTCTCATTCCTTGCTTTAAGGCTGTGATCAAAGAGCCTCATTTTTATATTGATTTTATCATTTACCTTGTGTTTTATATCATTGATGTATATGTTTTTATTATCTTTTGTAGACTGATGTCTTTGAGCTCAGAAGACTCTAGAGACTCAGAGACTGTGATGAATAGTGGTTTTTAACATGGAGTCTAAGGCTCAGATTGCTATAGGTAATAAACATGGGATGATCAAGTAGATACTTATAATAGTAATAATTATTTTTATTATGATTTTAAATTATCATAAAGCTGAGAACTATCTTCTGAACATTTTCCCTTTTCTAGATCTAGACTGGTTCATGGGCTAATTTCTTTTTTTTCTTCATGATTATTTTTATGATCCACTTTTGATCATGTGTCTGTAGGCAACAGTTAGTCAAACTGAATTTTCTGCCAACTCTTGTTTAGCTAGTAGGCAGTCTGTTAATCTGCTAATCTGTTTTGATATATTTCATTTTGAATGCTTATCTGTTGTTTAGCTAAGAGATTTAATGTACAAGCAGTTTTATTGTCATGTTTTTAGCAAGTTTACAGTTTAATTATTTATTTTGCATGCAAATAGGAGGCTGATACTCCATATTTTATCTTTAGCCCAAATGACTGACCCTCAGTATTAGATTTCTTTTTCTGGTAGTCATTTATTATCTTTCAATTTTTTTTTGCCTGGACACAATCAGAAGTTTAAAGTCGTAAGTGGTCCCACTCTTTGGATTAAAGCAAAGGGCTAGGATACCATCTTTAGACCTATAAATTTTGTAGATAGGTTGTGGGTGTAAGTCCTGGATCACAATTACAGTGAGTATGGAAAGTGGTCATTATAGAGCTCTTTGTGTAGGTGAATAGGCAGGGGTCACAGTGATTGTTGCCTCTGGGAGCATTGTCCCTGTCTTTGCTGTTCTTGGCTTGGAAGAGATATGGATTTCTAGTATAAGCAGCTGGCACCAGGAAAACATCTTACTCACAGGAAGAAGGTTACAGCTAGCAGACACTTTTTTTTTTTTTTTTTGTATTTCCAGTTTGCCAGAGCAATCTAAGAGAAAGCTACAGCAAAAGGAAAAATTAACTACTATATTGTTAACAAATATAATTATAAACAAGGGATAGCAATTCATTACAGGGGTCTTAAAGGAACAGAATTATTCATGTGAACAGCACTGTCAGGCTTCTGCCATGTGTAGTTTAGTCAGCCTCTGGTGTGACTATAGCAGGATTGCGATGTTTCAGCAACATTCCCAATGTTGCAGGTGGTGTCCTCTGGTCTGATGAGGTTTCCTTTTGGGTCAGGACTATTTTGATCTTACAGTTTGAATATGTGGAACATTGTTACTGTGGGATTGTTGCCTTTTTAAAAAATCCCACTATGGTGGATCTTTGTGCGACCCTTTCCATTTGAGCTGTCATGAGAGTGAACAGAATGACTGTTAGCAGATTATTTTATTTTGGCCTAAGATTTCTTTTAATGCGAGTCTTTAATGTAGGCTAAGTCACCTGGGGAGAGGGGGTGGAAAGGGCTCGAGATGCTAAAAGGGACCCTCTCCAACACCTGAGAAGCCACCTTCTGGAAAGCCTTCTATAGCTTACCTTTTTCTAAGTTTTTCCTAATGTCTCTATAGGTTCCATTAGTCCCCTTAGGCAGAGAGGTGGCCTAGCAAGTAAGAGCTTAAAGGGTGAAGAGCCTGTAGTCTTGTAGGGGTGCATCTCTCCCAGGAGAGGACAGTCAGTAAAGCTTCAGCCCAAGTAAGCCCTGTGTCTTCACAGAGCTTCTCTGGTCCTGTCTTTAGGGTTTTATTTTTTCTATTTTTCCTGAGCTTGGGGCTGATAGGTCACATGAAAATTCTGATTAATCCCTAAGGATCTTGTCATTCCTTGGACTACTGTTGCCATAAAACCAGGATGATTGTCTGATTTTATATTTAAAAGAAGCCTATAGTGGTGAATAGGTTCCTGTAGCAGTCTCCATACTATTTCCTGGGCTTCCTCTGTTTGACAAGGAAAAACTTCTTCACAGCTAGGGTAAGTTCAAAGCATAAACAAGAATTAATGGAGACCTGTACATTTGGGTAACCCTGTGAAGTTGGCCCGATGTCCTCAGATGACAAAGTCGTTGTTCTTTGGACTCTGTGGAAGTTTTCTATGCTGTCTTAGGGTTATTTTGGGCACAAGTGACACTGAACTGGACAACTTGTTTTGTTAGGATTGTGTGCCCTGTACCAGCTCGGGCCCTAAGTGGAATGGCACTGCCGTCCGAACATCTGGGAATGACACTATCCATTTTTCTTTATTCCTTCTTGTTTGGCCACAATTGGATAAATATACTGGGTATTAAAATTTCTGTTCAAGATATCAGGGAAAGAAAAGAACAACTGACCTTAAACTTATAGACTTGGTCTCTTAGTTGGCCCTGTTACTCACTGTCCATTTGTTCCTTAGACCTCTCTTTCTTTTTTAATGTTCCTTATAGTAGACAACTGCGACCTCTTTAGGGGCTCATATAGCTTCCAAGAACCAAAATGTGTCCTGAGGGCACTGAATATTTTTGTCCCCTTTTGTGAGTAATCTTTTCTCTCGGTAGAGAGCTCTACATACATGTAAGGTCAGGAATATGTAGCTCAAGCCTGTTCAGACATTCAGTCTCCTTATCCTCATATAGAGGACCCTCTGTCTGGGGCAAAGGCTATCTAGGTTTAGCCTGTTTGACACTTCTTAATCTGGACCTTTCTACTGAGCAAACTCTGGCACTGGGTGAGATGTGAGTTGGTGAGCCAGTGATGACCCTTAGTGTTCATGAGGGTTACTACAGCATGTGGGACAAGCATTTGAAAGTCTTGGGTCAGAGCCAGTTTGTCTCTTTGGTCAAAAATGCAGTTGAGGCCAAAGCTCTCAGACAAGAGGATCACCCTTGTGTGACCCCATTTAGTTGCTTGGACAAGTATGCTATCAGTATCTCCAAAAAACTTAGATTCTGTACAAACAGCCATTCTGTCCTGTCAAATAGAATGTGAGAGGCTTGTTTAAGTCAGAGAGACCTAATGCTGGAGATTTCTGAAGCTTTTCTTTGAGAGCCTTGAAAGAGGCTTCCTTGAAAGAGGCTTGAAAGAGGAGATAAGATGTGGGAGTCTATATTTTATAATAGCTTGATATTCTTAAGATCTCTTATAATTGTCTTTGGGTCTTGGGTTCTATTCTAAGGGGATTGGTCTCTCTCTAGGCAAAGTGGATTGTCTTTCATTCACATTTGGGTTCAATTTTGGATTAAGTCCAAATCCTCTTTCAGGGCCATCTGAATTAGCCAATCATGGAGCCTGTTTTTCTTCCTGGGGGACTGTCAAGGCCAAAGTCAACAGTGGAGGTGGCAATTCAATGTACATTTCTCAATCATTAAAATCAATTATAGCCCTTAAGCTGGCCAACTAATCCTTCCCTAAGAAGGGAAGTGAATAGTCAGATATGTACAATAACAGACAGGCCACTTTGTGACCCACTGTTGGTTAATCCATGGCTAACAAAAGGCTTCTGCCTTAGTTTGTCTTGTCCAGTTGGTGTCAATTGTCTTTCAGCTGAGAGGTTCAATAGGGAATGTCACAATCGAATGTTTTTTTCCAGTATCAATTAGGTTGGGAAGTTTCAGCTTGATAAGGCTTTATGGAAGAAGCAGCAGATGCAAAAGGCACCAAGAATTTGGGGCCAAACTGGAGATCAGACCAAGTGTATGGTGGAGTCAGAATGGAGTGGGGCCTCTGAGGCTGCACTTGGTGTGGGAGCCATCTCAGCCTGAAGAGCCAAACTCTGAAGTGTAAAGGGTCTGAGAGATGGGGCCAGCATTTATTGCTTTTACGGGGAATATTGGTCCAGGAGCAGGAGGTTTAACACATCTAAAACCAAATAATCTGTATTGTTCTCAAAAGTGGCTGGGGTTTGGAAAGATCTTTGTAG
The DNA here is from genome assembly GCA_004026965.1 of Petromus typicus. Lineage (NCBI taxonomy): Eukaryota > Metazoa > Chordata > Mammalia > Rodentia > Petromuridae > Petromus > Petromus typicus. The sequence continues at coordinate 15,558 of PVIR01031734.1, forward strand.
GGGCTACAGAGGTGACCAGAATTCAAGAGAGGGGTTCCCTCAGCCAAGGAGGTGGACAAAGAACTAGCTGTAGTCCTGAATCCACATAAGGGAGCTGTTCTCGGTATCTGGGATTTTTTTTCTTATCACAACTTGACAATCTGTCACACTTTCTCAACTGATTTTATTTTAGATGAGCCTTATGTGAACCATTCAACCTGAAAGATGACTTCTCTACCACACAAAGGGTTTTATGCTTCCCTGGAGTGAGTTTCTGACCATAATCTCCAGTAAATCCCATTTTGAAGTGTTTGATCATGATTCTTTTTTTTTTTTTAATGTTTATTGGTAAAGCATGATTCTTAATGCAGTGTTTCTACTCTGCCTCCCGCCCGTGGTTTTTCCTCTCACAGAAATGGGCAATAAACAAGACATGATTTTCTTCCTCCATCACTGGCCAGTCTCCTCATGGAGACATTTCAGGCCCCTCTCAGCACTGGCAGGCCCGTGATCTGTCTGTCGCCACAGTGCAGCGCTGCTCTAAGCCCTATGATGATGGCAGTGGAACCGAAGTTTAGGACTCTGCACTTGTCAGGAATGAGATGTCCATCTTATTCACACATAAGTACTCACAGATTCAACCAAAAAAATAATCCTCCCACCAATGACAGTGACCAAACCTGCCTTATAGCAGCCTAAAGTGATCTGGTGCCACTGCATTCTGGCAATGAGTCAGGAGCACAGAGGGCGATCAGTCCTCTTTGGGAGATTTTTCCTTGGATCTGGTCCCAAACAAGGACCCCTCAGCATAACAGGGATTTAAGAATCTGCCAAGTGCCATTTTATCCTCTCTGTGTGGAGCCATCCTCAAGCAGCCAACCAGTGTGCCTCAGCCGGATATGTGAGAACACCTCGCACAGGACAAGAAACACTCTGTGGTGTGCGCTCACAGGAGCTCATCATCTGGCTAACTGAGCTCCCCCATCCCACCGGTGTGTGAGGTGATCAGCCGTAAGAGAGTGGTGAGTCCCCAAAGTCCCATCTGGGATGCCAAATGCAGCAGGAAGCCTCAGGAAATCCCAAACAGCACTCAAACATGGAGTCAGGAACCAAAGCTGCTTTAACAGTGCTGACAGCTCAACAAGTGATTCGTGTTGGTCTCAAGAGAAGTTTACACTTCTTTATTTTCCTCTTTTTCAGTTTCATTGGCATTTCTCTGGGAATGTAGCAAGCAGAATTTACACAGAGCAGAGCAGCGGGGGTTGGCAACCAAAGAGTTCTGCAGGACTGTCTGAGTCCATTCTGCTCCTCTGGTGACAGATTACAGAAGTTGTCGTGGTTACTCAAGTAGATTCTATAAAGAGCTTACTTATTTAGTTAAGCCACAGTTGCTTAATGATGATTTCCTCTCTCATAGTCACTTAGCTAATACTGACTGAGTAGACAGTGAGGCACATAGCATGGGTATATGGTAGCATCATTCATCTTTAACTTTAGCTTTTCTTTAACTTCTAGTGGTAGAAAGAACAAAAGCAACACTGGAAAGGGATAAAAGTTGGGTCCAGATGTACTGGTCACCCACCTATGCATCTGAGGCCTATCTGTGCTCACTGGATGTGTTGGTGCTAATTACAGTTTAATTGCAAGCTACTGCTTCTCTCTAGCAAGGCTTGAATCTCTGGCTATTGTGTCTCTATCTTGAGGCCTGCTCCTCTTCTGTTTGGCCTCTAGCCACAACTCTGCTAGGTCTTATCTACTACACTGTCTCCCTGGAGTAAATTTTAAAAATATATACAATAGATGCAGGTTAAATTTGTCTACATAAAGGAAGTACTCATTTAATAACTGGTAGTTTATTTAATAAATTCTAATTCAAAAAACAATAGCACCTGCATGGTCGATACTTTCATGTAATGTTCATTTGACATTTTTTCTCCAAGGTAAATGAGATATTTTCTAGTTTTCACAATCTCTTACTGGGTAACAGCCTTTGTGCTTTTCTTTGGGGAAAGAGTACTATTTGCAACCCAGTTTTTTCTTTCATGTCTACAAAGCAGGAGAACTGTTGGGAAGTTCCTTTTTGGTGGTAAAATTTTCCTACTAAACATATTGTAAATCACCATTTTGAAACCTACAAAAGTGGCTTTTTCACAAATTTAAAAACTGTGTGGCTACTGATGAGCAACAACTATACTTTCAGAATTAGAATCTGCTACCAAGATGAAAATTATAACTATAACGTGAAGCCACAAATCAGCCAACAGTTTCTTTACACAAATCAGATGGAAGTTTAAAAAATTGACATTTTATTGGATGGAGTCCAAGGTCTTCCAAAGAGGAAATAGGGACTTCAACTTATTCTCCCTACTCCTATGAAATAGGTTCATTGACTTTATTATATACAAAAGAAAATCTTAGGACACAGACTAGAGAGAAATAGGAGGGCAATTTAGTAGAGTGAAAAAGTGAGAAAAATTGGAAAGGAGTTTTAGTTTGAGGAACTAAAGGAAGAATAGCTATGGCGATCAGATAGACTGAGAAACAAAACAGGCAGACTAGCTTTTCCATTTTTGCTGGTGCAGACTAAGGCCTGGAAACATTTTCCAGGGTCAGGTGTATGGCTTGAGTTTTAGGGCATTTCTTCCTAGTTGGAAGTAATGGATCAGCAGACATTCTCACCCTTGGTGATATTCTGTTTTGTTTCATGCTGTTAACCATAGACCTGGTCCCTAGGGTGATTAGAGTAGGAGAGATGGAAAGGTACATTCCACTCAGAGGAGAGAAAAGATGTCTCCATCTGTAGAGGAAAGAGGCCATGGATTAAGGCCTGTGTTTCCATACATCCTGTTTTGTGAGGGTACTTGGCTTATTTATTTGCAATATCTTGATAGTATTTTATATGTATTTCTTAAAATCTCCAATAGAAACTGAAATTTTGCCTCAGGCATTGCCTCTGGTGTTTACTGACTTTTCAACCTTTAAGTTCCACATTTACTGTGAAAAAGAGTTTTTCACTTTGCCAGGTCAAATTTCCATACTTCATTTTAATTCTCACCTTCTACTTGTAATTGTGTTTTGAATTCCATTACTACCAGGTCATGTAATATCTTATGCAGTAGTATCACTTAAGTTACCCAAAATTCAACATATATTTCCATTATAGGTCATGACAGTAAAATAAAGAGAAGTGATGACTGAAGAAGAGCTGAAAAAACTTAATGCTACTAAAGATTAAGTAAAGTTTAATGGACAAAGTTGGCTATCTTCCTTTAATCTTGTTAAGATCAATCAAGCAAAAGTTGTATTTGACTTCAATTTAATTCCAATTAGCCTTGAAGTCATGATGCATAAATGAGGAGGGTAGATTAGCATAAAATTAAAACAGTTCAGTATAATCCATTTTTAAATATCAAAGATATACTTATTCTCTGAGAAAAGTACATTTTCTGCTTATATTTTTAAGGTCTTATTTAGTAAAATACAGAGTTCAGTGGGAAATAGAAAAATAAAAGGGGAAAGCTTTCACTTCATAATTTTCAATCTATTTATATAAGCATAATAGATATGCATTAAGTGCTTCCTTAAAATGGAGTTTCCTATTCCCACCTAATGAGTTCTGCAATTTCTTACTTGAGACTTTATTGGTGGCAAATGGATACTTATTCTTA
>PVIR01031735.1:0-19380 GCA_004026965.1 Petromus typicus
ACTGGAGACTGGATAAAAAATCTGTGGTTCTTCTACAGAATGGAGTACTACTCTGCCATAAAAAATGATAAGTTTGAATCATTTCTACTTAAATGGTCATACCTTGAGGATATCCTCATAAGTGAAATAAATAGGTCACAGATAGATACATATCGCATCTTTTCTCTGGTATGAGAAAATGAAGATGTAAATGAGTCCTAGCATTGTATGTTACATATTGTGAAATAGAAAATGCTCAGTGTAAAATAAGATGAAAGGGGACAATGTTGAGATTGTAACAAAAAAGTAAGGAAACAAATTTTATGTATATGTGGGGGTAGTAGGGTGGGTGGGGCTATGGGAAAAATGAGAATTAAGTTGTGTCTTATACTGGTACAAATCCCCATTATGGAGTGCAATCATGATGTGTATATTTAATGTACCAATAAAGATAATTAAAAAAAAAAAAAAAGAAGTCACTGCTTCTTCTTCAAGGAGGCTGCCAGGGACAGGCTCTGCCTGAGTGTGCCAGCTTCCTCTCCAAACTCTTTAGTTTTTTATCTTTTGCATTTTTGGAATAGATAGGTCAATTTCTCTCTTCCGTTTTAGTCTCTTTAGCAACAAGTATTTAGGTTAATTAAAACCATCATACCATAGCAACATATGTGCACCCAGGTTGATAGTGGCACAGATTTTAGTAGCTAAATCTTGGAAACAGTCCAAATGCTCATCAGCTGGAGCCTGGATAAAGAAGATATAGTTTTGTTTTTGTTTTTGTTTTTTTTAAAAGTAAAATGGAGTATTACTCAGCCATAAAGAATGATAAATTAGAGGGATTTATAGCTAAATGGATACACCTTGAGGCCATACTCATAAGTGAAATAAATAGGTCACAAATGTGTAAATACCACATCATTTCTCTAGTGTGAGCAGAAAGAAGGTGTAAATGAGGCCCACAATGTATGATAGGTCTTGTGAAAAAGAATGGAAATAAAGCTTATGTGTATGAGGGGGTGAGGGGTTGAAGGCAGAGCAGTACAATGGGAAAAATGAGATTCAAGTTATATCATGTACAAGTACAAATTCTCAATGATGAATGTGACCATAATGAGTATATAAAAGGTACCAATAAACTCAATTTATTAAAAATTCTTTGAGCCAGGGAGCAAAAAAGAGTAGTTTCCATGAGCATATCTGGATGTGGGAGCAAGTGTAGCTTCTTTGCTCTGTGGGGAGGAGAGGATTTCTCCTTAGTTTGCAGCAATCACAAGGACTTCACTCCCTCACCTTAGACGATTTCCATCACAGCTACTTCCTGGAACAGCGGAGGAACTGAGCATAGTCCCTGCGGGTCAGAGGGGGTTAGATGTCTCTGTGGGGCTGGGGGGAAGCGAGGACTCAGAGAGGCACCCAGGCTGCACCTTCAGCTGGGTGAGGGCGAGGCAGGGCAGGGCAGGATGCAGGTTTCCTGCTGCCCCCTCACCAGGCCTCCTCTGTGTGATCAGCCCCTGACTGTTTTTATTTGGACAGTCTGTGACCTCTCTCAGACTCTGCAGTGTTTATTGGCTCGATGCTATTTACATTCTTGTCATTTCATATTGTTTCATATGAGAAGATGATAGAACCAACCTGCTAAATCCTAGTTCTGCAGATGAAAGAATAAAAGATCCTGGAATATCCCAACACTCTGCTTCTCCTCATTTTTATCTTCTTATTTTATTTTTATTAGCCCATGTTTGCAGTACATAATGATACATTCATCGTGGGAAGTTAGTACATGCGTATAACACATCTTAGTTCTTTATTTTAATCCCCTCTGTTCCCCTGTCCCCTTTTCCCCACCACTTGGTCCCTTCCTTCCTTTTGAGATGTTTTTGGTCCCATTCCCTTTAACAGAAGTTCTGCCTCCCAGTTTTCTATGATCTGTTTTTTATTTTACTCTTTAATGTATGTATACTTTGGTGTAACATATAAAAGAAATCAGGCAATACTTCGGCTTGTGGTTCTGATGTATTTCACTTAATATTATGATCTTGAGGTGAATTCATCTTCCTGCAAATATCTCAAGTTTTTCCTGCTTTATGGCAGAGTAATATTCCATTGTATATAAATATCACATTTTCTTTATCCGTTCATCTATTAAGGGACATATTGGCTGCTTCCAAGATTTAGGTCTTATAAGTGGTGCTGCCATAAACCTAGGAACACATGTGTCAAGGTAATATGATGTGTTTAACTCTTTTAGGAAGACATATAGAAGAGGAATCTCTGGGTCAAATGGAATTTCTAGTTTTAGCTTTTTGAGGAATTTCTATTCTGATTTCCATAATGGTTGTACTAGTTTACCTTTTAACCAAAAATGTAGGTGTTCCTTTATCCCTCCCAGCCTTGCCACACTTGTCTTTATTTTATATCTTGATGATAACTCTCTTTTCTAGAGTAAGGTATGATCTCAGTGTTGTTTTAATTTACATTTCTCTAATGGCCAGGATGTTGAACAATTTTCCATGTATTTATTGGCCATTTGTATTTTCTTTGATAAGTATCTGTTAATTTCAGTTGCCTAACTTTGATTAGGTCTTTTATTTTGGAGAAGTCTAATATTTTTAAGTTCATTATATATTCTAGATATTAGTCTCTGGTCTGAGGAATAGCAGGCAAAAATTATTTCCTACTCTTTAGGTTGTCTCTTTACTCTGTCAACTGCTTCCTTTGCTGTGCAGAGACTTTTTAGTTTAATATAACCCTGTAAGTCTATTCTCAGTGTTATTGCTTGCATAATTTGGGGTCTGTTCAGAAAGTCTTTGCCTATATTTATGTCTTCAAGAGTTTTTAAAATCTATTTTATCTTTCCAGCATATTAAGTGCTTCTGTTTTAACATTTAGATCTTTGATATTCTTTGATTTTATTTTTAGTACATGAGGTGAAATGTGAGTCTTCAATTCAGATTCAGTCTTCAACATTCCCAACACCATTTGTTAAAGAAACTGTCTTTCCTGCAGTGTTTTTGGCCTCTTTGTCAAAGATCAGGTAAATGTGCGTGGGATTATTTCTGCATTCTTTGTTCTGTTTCACTGATCCACATGACAGTTTTTCTGCCAGTAGCATGTTGTATTTAATCACTCTAGCTTTGTAATATAAATCCAAGATTGTGATACCTCCTGCTTTTCCCTCTGTTGCCCAGGATTGCTTTTACTGTCCTGTGTCCCTACTGGTTGCATACGAATTTTAAGATTGTTTTCTTTTGTTCTTGGAGGAATGTTATTGGAAGGAAGTCTGGTCTGGCCCCAAGGTCTCAGGCATTGAAAGCTGCATCCCTTGTCTGGCCCGCTGTGGAGGTGCCAGCGCCTCTCCAGGTCCCCTGTGCCCTCAAGACTTCTGCATACCTTCCCTGCTCTGACCCTGTTCAAACATCTGATTAAGAAGTTGATATTTTCTCAGCCTTCAGCATCAGCCCCTCTCTTTCTGCACTTCGCTGGGGCCTGCTGTAGAGACAAGTGCCCATGAGACTTTGTGCTTTTAGTTTCTAGGGCACTGAGTGAGAAAAGGGCTAGGAAGAGTGTTCTTCTGTGTACTCTGTCAGCTCTGTCAGTAATGCTGGAAAGAGACAGACAGAGAGACAGAGAGAGAGAGAGAAGAGGAAGAGAGACAGAGAGATGAGACCCAGAGAGACAGAGAGAGAGAGAGACAGAGAGAGAGAGAGACAGAGAGATAAAAAGAGAAACAGATAAAGAGAGACAGAGACAGAGAGACGGAGAGAGAGAGAGAGAGAGAGAGAGAGAGAGAGAGAGAGATATCGTTGGCCAGGCTGGATCGGAAGGAAGCTTTCAGCATGAGCAGCTCTCCTGCCACCTAAAGAAGCCTCATTCGCCCTGTACATTCCACTTCTCATCCATTCAAAGGAAGCACCCGCCACAGGTGGCGGATTTTTGCTAGATTATTCTAGTCTTGTACTGAAAAATGGCCACCAAAGGCTTTCCCTGGGTTTGTTTTTTTTCACCCTAGCACAGGACTCTGAAATTATTTATAGAGAAATCTGTATCCATTTGTTAGAGTGCCCCCAACTCCAGATTTCTCAGTCACATCTGAGTTTGTGTAGAGGAGACAGATAGAGGAATGCTGGGTCTTGGGCAAGGAAGTCAAAGAAGCCAGACCGAGGTGCCTACAAGGAGTCCCAGCCTGGATATCCTGTGCAGGGAGGATGCTGCTTCTCATGCCCTTCTGTACAGCAGAGATGGTGAGGACGGGGTCTGCTTATCTCCCTCCACCCCAGTGTAACAGTGGCGCTGTCATGAGGGCATATTAAAGGAGACATTCATGGTGGTAAATGTAGAGATCATTGAAAAGCCTCTGATATGTATATGCATATATGTGTGAGAGAGAAAGCGAGAGAGAGGCAGGGAGAGTTAGCTGAGGCAATGTTTACCAAAGATGGTGCTTCCTTTGCTTTCTTGCACCTTCTTCTCATCTCATTTTCTTTTATCATTCAGCAGTTATTCAAGCTGAGGATTTTCCTAGGAAGAAAGATGTAGTTGATGTATATTCTCTTCTATGGGTCAGTGTTGGCCACTTCCATACACAGGAAGTCTCACCAGAACCAATATGGCATCTTTGCTGAACCTAGAGAGAAAATTACTATGCTATGCTATACTATACTTATTACTGTGAGTATCTCACTGTGGACCTTGTTAGAGAAGGAGATGATGAAAAAGAACAAAAATGACAGTAGAGTTGAAGAGGTTGACCAAAGCAGGAGAGGAGAGAAGTGTTTACAAAACTTAGATTTCTTTTAATTAAGAAGCTGCTTTGGGCCCAGGATCCAGTTTGGGTCTGGGCAAGCTCCCTGGGACACTAGGCTGAGGTTTAATCTAGTAGCATGGAGGAAGAAGCAAGTGGTTTAGCCACCTGTTGTAGAAAAGATGATAATTGGACACTTTATGGGCTATTCATGGAACTCCATATTCATACAAGCACCAGATTATTGTCTCTTGGATGAAATGCTGGTACATAGAATAGAAATCTCAGTGTTGAGATTTTTTTTTTTCTAGTACTAGGCATTCAACCAGGACCTTTGCATTGAGCTACATCACCAGCCTTTTAAAAAAATTGTTTGAGTTTGGGTTTTCCAAAGCTGGACTTGAACTTGTGGTCTTCTTGCCTGTGCCTCCCAGAGTTCTAAGATTATAGGCATTTGGTAGAATGACTGTTTTGAAGAACTTTTTAAATAGGGAATAAATATTTTGAAAGAAAACTTGGTTCTATCTACAGAGTAGTATGGCTGAGTGACTTTCCTCTGTTTGACAGTGACCTCTGTGCTACAAAGTTCATTGATTTTTTTTTTCCTTAGATCTTCACAAACTGCTTCTCAGCAGCATTTGCTGAAGCACTTTCTTTGTTCTTATGACGTGCTACATCTTTCTACATGTTTTCTCTTCTGTCATTCTTTAGCCCCCTTTGTGGGCTTTGGTGTCCTTCTCTAAACTTTGGAGCACTCCAGTCACTAGCCTTGCTTCTGCTCCAGGCAGACTCGCATGTTAGTATGAATCTCATGTTTTTAAATCATATCCTATAAATTTGGAATTTTTGACTTTAGCTTGAAAATTCTCCCTGAATTCTAGTCTTCAATGTTAAACAACCTCCCAATATCTTCATGTGGGATGATTAAAGATATCAATTTAACACATCACGATTTGTACCTTGATGTCCACAGGCTGTGGCACAGTCCGGTCTCTTGGGATCCCTGGATCTGGGGCTTGTGCTCTAAAGCTTCAGAACCAGCCTTGAAATTTTTCCAGTTGTTGTTGAGTGGTTCCTTTAAAAATGGCTTGCTGAACAAAGACATTCCAGGTCCTTCCTGTTCTGAACAAAGAATGGGATGAAACCAAAATGGTGTCAAAAGTTTACTTTAAATGTGAAAGATGAAGGGTTAGGGAAAAACACAAGAAAGATTAAAAACAAAAATAAAAGTGCACCGTGCATCTCTTAGATGAAGAGTTCAGGTAGCAGGCTCCTCCTGGCGCCTGGCCTCTTTCCTGGTTGTCCTGGGGTCTTGTAATTGACGAGTTCCTCATGCTTCTCCAGCCCATGTTGCCGCGCCCTCCCCCATGTCACAGTTGCTCAGATCAAAAGTGGAGAGTCAACATGGACTCCTTTCCATTCTCCTCCCACAGTTACCGTTGGCTCTGTCTCTAAAATAAGTACACAAATACAGTGAATCTTACATATGCGTCTCACCACTTTTACCACAGTTACCACCTGGTTTGAAGGTAACCTCATTATTATAAGATTTATGTAGTGGTTTTCCTGTTCTACTTCTCGCTTTCTTACAGTTCACTCTCCACACTGTAGGTAGAGCGATCTTTATAATAATTTAAATCGTATCATGTCACTCCGCTGCTCAAAGTCCTCCAGGGGACTCTGGTTTCAGACAAAAGACCAGAATCTTTACAGTGACCTTCAAGCTCCACAGTGATCTGCTCTTCAGTTTTTTCTATGACCTCAGCTCCTATTGTTAGGCAGAAGGTTAGACAGGTAACTGGGGGCTATGTGAAAAACAAAGAAGACACTTTTTCTCTTCTTCATTTTCTTAATTAGCTATAGATAAAAACCTAACAAGCTTCTTGGTTTCAAACTTTAGCCCAAGAGAATGTAACATTGTTTAAGCATGCTGAGAAAGCCCAGGGTTCATACAAATCCAAACTGTGCATGAGGGATCAGAACAAACTAAATTTAAATGAGCCACCTACAGAGGGACCAAGCGCCTTCTTTCCTCTGAATTTGGTCTAAGAAGTCCAGTTTCTTAAAAGAACAATGACCTTGGGGCAGGGTGGTGATATTTCCTTTGAGATCCACTTAACCATATAAATGTAACCTGAGAGCATATTTAAGGTAATTGTCACCTTGGCACTTGCCCACCTTCATGCTTGAAGGTGTATTCTCTCTCTTGCTTTGAAAATCTATCATTTTGCAATAAACTCTACCTATACTCTAAGACACTACCTGTACATCTTGTCTGAAATCTATCATAGACACAAAGAGCAGGGCAGCACGTGTTGCTGGTTCTTTGTAGCATTAGGACCCAACTTCCTGGTGACATCACCATTCCCCCTCCCTCCTGCTTGTCCTACCAAGCCACACCAAGCCTTCCGCTGAACAGGCCACACCTGCTTCTGCATCATCCTGTCTGTTGCTCCACTGCTTGACGTGCTATTCTTCCAAATACTCACATGGTTCTCCCACACTTCGCCTCTTTCCAGTCTTTAATCCAATATGCTGAGATATTATTTGACTAGCACAGTTTCAATCAGTTTTCTTCCTCCCTCTGGAACTCCCTATCACCTTTATCCTGCTCTATGTTTCCTGTCACTTGTCATCTGAGGTTACACACACACACACACACACACACACACACACACACACTTGCCATCTCTCTCTAGAATGCAAATGGATGGATTCTGAAGAAGGTCTTCATTTTGTAGATGCTCGATGAATATTTACTGAATAAATGCAAGAATGGTGAATAGTTGGGAGTGAAAGACTTGGAAGGAGATATCCTGGGCTCAAGTTACAGATCTTCACTCTGACAGTTGTATAAATTTGAGAAATTTTCTTAACTTCTTCAATCTTAAGTTTTATTTCCAGTCAGTTAAGTGTTCTTTTGGTCAATTAAGATAAAAATCATGAGTTCGCCAAGTGCAGCTGTTATCGGTCTTGATGCCAACAGACTGACACTAGATAATTTTGGATGCCAGTAGCTAACACAGTTGAGTGCTAGTCCTTGGGGCTGCCAGCCACTGCTATCCAACACTGGCTTATGCCAGACACAGAGGGTGCTTCTGCTAGATGCTGGTCTTTGCCACAACGGGCTACTACCATCTGGTGCAGGTTTGTGCTGGATGCTGTATGTTGAGTGCTGGGTGTTAATGCTGCTGCTGGTCTTCATTGGCTATTGGTCTCTGGAACTGTTCAGGATAACGACCTTTACTGTTTATTGTTTTCTTTTGAAATGTCTGCTTTATCCACATGTGTCAGGATAACAATCCTGAGCAGATTTACAGGAAATTTGGAACCTGTACTACCTGAGATATAAATTCCAATTAGGTTTACCAAAGAGATCCTTTATTTTAACAGGGCCTGTGCTCAGCACAGGTGAGTCACTTCAGTGGAGGAAGCCCTCCTCATCTAATCACAGTTAGACAGTGTGAGGGGTGTGCTGCTTATATTGAAGTCCCTGATCTGCAACTGGTCCAAGTGCAGGCCTTTGATTTGTTCAAATCCAGGCCTGTTGACTGAGCCAAGTAAAGTTCTGGGATTGGTACAAGGGCATAGGGTCCAGGGGAGTTGGGATATTTAGGATGGTGGCACCTGTCATGGTAGCCATTCAGTGAGGAAGTGGGACCACACGAAGTGTTTGACAGCTGTCAAGCCTGAGGAAAAAAAATAACAGGGCTGAAACTAAGGGATCATCTGGAAGGCTAGCTGTGTTTTCTAAGGCTAATTGGGGCTTGGAGAGGTTGAGGATGTTAACAGTGAGCCCAGTCCCCCCATCCCTTAGCCACCCCAGCACTCTTATCCCCTTCTTCAAAGAGGAGACAGCAGCTTCTGAATGACTGGAGTAGGGGAAGGACACTGCAGTTGACAGTCAAGTAGTAGTTGATTATTCTTGTAACTGGAGAAACCTGGAGGACACTGTCTGCTGAATAAGGGAAGATGCTGAGGCAAGTTGTCCAGATCAATGGAGGGGTGGTGAAGGGAAGCGAGCAGGAGGGGTGTGGCAGCCATGGGCAGACCACACCTCCCTCCAGCCTGCACAGGAAGAGTCAGGAAGTTTCTGTCTCAGTTTCCTCATCTGAAAAATGAGGATAACAGTAGTTCATGCCTGATAGAACTGTTATGAAAACTAATAAATTAATACTTCTAAATCTCTTAAAGCAGTTCACAGCATAGAGATTTCACAGATTTAATAACTGTCAGTGACCATCATGATAACTGTCAGTCATCATCATCATCAGGTAGAATTACTAGCTGAAGTGTTAGAAATAACAGTGGGAGAATTTTCCAAACTTGGAACAAATTAGAGGATGTAGTCTATGAGGTTGGGATTAGTAGGAGGTTTTTCTGGCAGACTGTATTTTCCAAGGATGGCTAGAACATCACCTCAGTTTCACAAGCTGCACTAGAAACACCTCATGCCTCTCTAACAGGTGGAATGTGTATCCTTGCCCCTGAGCCCAAGTGAGTGGTGAAAGATTGCTTCAAGGAATATGATTTCCATTTTTTAGGCTATTAAAATTCTATGTGCTTTTACTGTATTATACTACATTGAAATACTGATGATTAAACCCATTCAATGTGATTATGAGAAAATCAAAGCTCAGCTAGGCAGAAAAACTACATGGAGAAGCCAAGTATAAGTATCCCACTGACAAAAGAGGTGAGGTCAGAAGCAGCTAGAATTAGCTGTCACATGTGTGAATGTAGATGCTGATGGGTGATTCTTGCCGCTGTGGTAGGACTCAGCTTTTGAGTCTTCCAAGGTGAGGGGCCAGACTTTAAAAGTAGAGATCAATTGTTCCTGCTGTGTCCTGTATGAATTCCTCAGCCATAGAACCCATCAGAATAACACTATTCTTTTATGCCAATAATTTCGAAGTAGTCTGTGGCATACTGAGGGTAACAGTATAGCAAACAGATAGGCAGGAAGAGTCAGGCCACGCCAAGGGGGAGAAATGATCCTCCTTTTTCATTGTTGGGTCACAGTTTACTAAACAAGACATGTAAACCCTTAGCAGCAGATATGATCAGCATAGGCTTAATGGAAAGGTGGGCAATGGAACATAACTACAGCGTGGAAAAAGGATATGGACAAAAAGATGAGAAAGGCATAAATAATCTTAAAGCAAAAATTTATAAATTGTCTGTGAGAGGAAATCACATTCTCCTGTGAGCCTCAAAATCACATTTCCCTATAATAAAACATTTGCTGATTTTATGATATAATGTACTCTTTTTTTTTTTTTTTTTTTTAGGTTTTTTTTTGAGACAGGGTCTCGCTTTGTGGTTCAGGCTGGCCCTGAGCTCAGCCTCAAACTCACATCACAATCCTCCTGCCTCTGCCTCCCGAGTGCTGGGATGACAGGCGTGAGCCACCACGCCCGGCACTGTGGTATGTGGTACTGATTGCTGCTGGGCGTGAGTCTCCACACCCAGTATTGTTATGTGGTTACCGGGGAATCGAACCCGGGTCCTTGCGCTTGTGAGACAGGCGCCGGAACCACTGAGCTAACTCCCCGGCTCGATATAATGTACTCTTGACAGTTGCTTTGAAAGGCAGATCATTGTCTATTGAATAAAACTTATCTATTCATTGGCCTACTTTGCAATGCTGTTTTGTGAACCATTGAGTGGGGATGGTGGTGAGAAGCAAAGAATATTTTTATTACTTAAGACTTTGTGGGTAAAATGTGAATATAAAAAATGAAGGCATTCTCTATTGTACATCCTCTGAGCCGTCTGAAAAAATTGAGTAAAACTGAGATTACAGAAGCTGTTAATTTAATAAAAAGTACTCCTCAAGGAGAAAAATAATTGTCTTATTATGATGGAAATTGAAAATGATGTTTTTAAGATCTTGATATATAAAGATAGACTGGGATATAAACCAGGACAAGTGTTAGCTACAATTCCTTTGGTAAGGGTGTTTATGCTTAATTAAATTCAACATCATTGTGGGAGAAAGGAGATAACTGAGATAAATATGGGAAAATTAGTGAAAAAAGGAAAGATAGGCTATTAAAGGAAACAAAGTATAAGAACTCTGTAAATTACACAGTGGTAGTTCAAGAAGTAAAATTTCTGCAACAGTGTTCCTAGGCAGTTAAAAGAACTTCCTTTTTTTTTTAAATTGGCATAGTCAAAAAGACCACTACAAGTAAAATATACCTTATAAAAATGGGAAAATTGGGTGGTTGAAGAAAAAAGAGAAAGTATTAAAAATAAGAATTAAGGGACAAGGATATAGCTCAGTGGTTCCGGTGCCTGTCTTGCAAGCGCAGGCCCCGGGTTCGATCCCGGGTAACCACATAACAATACTGGGCATGGAGACTCACCCCAGCAGCAACCAGTACCACATACCACAGTGCCGGGTGTGGTGGCTCATGCCTGTAATCCCAGCACTTGGGAGGCAGAGGCAGGAGGATTGCTGTGATGTGAGTTTGAGGCTGAGCTCAGGGCCAGCCTGAACTACAAAGTGAGACCCTATCTCAAAAAACCTAAAAAAAAAAAAAAAAAGAATTAAGTATTAACTAGAAATTAGGTAACTCAGCACACTTAGAAGGGCTAAAACCAACTTTAAAATAACCTCACAAAACCCCCCAAACTTTTAAATGTAGTGTAACATTGTATGATTTAGCTAAATATCACAAGGTGAATACATTCATGTAATTGTTGGTGGACAAGGCAGGCTACATTAGGGACAAGCTTATGCACATAGGGGAGCATAAGCTGCTGCCTCCTCAAAAGACTGCCAACCCACCTTCAGTGTTGCTTTTCTCTCAGTTTCAGCTGTGGTTCTTTGAGAAACTTACTAGGAACCAGCAAAAAAATTGTCTAGTCACTCATGTTTTTAGATGACCTAGAGTTAGCTCTAGTGCTCTCCTTACTTGATATAATAAACTTTTCTCTACTCCTCTAGCTCCTGATGGTGCTTCTTGGGTTTTCTCTCACCACTCTGTGGATTCCACAGAGCCACTACTTGGAACAGGAAAGAGACCATCATGAATGGTGCAATCATGTGCCGCTTTTCTATTTCCTGCGTCCTCCATGCACACCAAATGCAACTGCCATCCAGACAATACACATTATAGATTAATTTGTCTATTATAACTCATGTAAATACATGACACAAGAGGTCTTCTTTTTAGTGTGAGTCCTTCCCTCAATATTGTATTTGTGACTTGTATCTATGTTATTGCAATAGTGGTTAATTTTAATTTCTGGATAGTATACCATTGTTTGACTATACTGCATTTTTTTTTTTTTTTGAGACAGGGTCTCAGTTTTGTAGTTCAACCTGCCTCTGAGCTCACTATGTAGCCAAGGCTAGCCTCAGACTCACAGCAATCCTCCTGCCTCTGCCTTCCCAGTGCTGGGATTACAGGCATGAGGCACCACACCCAGCATTGTGGTATGTGGTACTGATTACTGACCGGCGTGAATCATCAGGCACAGAATTGTGGTATGTGGTTACTAGGGATCAAATTTGGTACCTTGTGCTTGCAAGGCAATTGCCAGAACCTTACAGAGAAATCCCCAGCCCCTATACTGTATTTTTATTTATTTATTTATTGTACTGTTGATGGACTTTTGGGTTTCCACATGCCATGCATGAACCTTCTTCCTTGTTCATGTTTTTGATGCAGTTTCCTTTGAGTGGGGAGGAATACAAATTACCTCACTATTTGTAGGAACCACTATTACAGGTTGGTTGCTACTGAAGGGCCAGAAGATATCCCTGGATCCTGTGATGCCTCTGACTCCCTCAGTACATCCTTGTCTCCCATTAACTCATCTCCCATGTAATTCTGCTCCTTTTGCAAATAGTCTTTACACTGAATTTTCCCCCAAATGTCCTGTGTGATCATGCCATGTGTCACTGCTGGAACCTGATAGAAAGGCCCTTGTAGAATAAAAGCCCAGTGACCAAGCAGTACGGTTTTCTCACAGCCCAGAGGCAGGGTTGGTAATGGAAATATGCCGTTGGTCATGGTGCGTTTTTCAGAGCCCGTGAGCCAGAAAAGAGAAGGTCATATCCTAGATGAAAACCACAGTAGATATTAATCAGAAAAATGATCACGGAAACTTGCAAAGATCTTAGCTTTCTGGTTCTCCATGTCTAAAGATGCAGTTATTAAAGAGGAAATGAACCCAGAGTAATGCATCCAATTCTTGTTTAGGGAAGTATAACATTTGATAGCCCTAAAGCCACATAACAAAGACAAAAAAAAATAAAAATCTCAAATACTTAAAGTATTGAAATAAGTTGAAAGTACTGAAAGGTTGAATAAGGATGGCAATTTCTTGTCATTTCATCAAAGTTATAAATTCACTAGACTCAGTAAACAATGGCCCCAGTCACAAGTCACATAATCTGGATGGAGATGCATGAAGTCCCCTTCCTCCCCTCACCCATCTCTAGGTGCGCAGACTGAGAGATCTGGAGCCCAGGAAAACAACCACAAACGGTTTGTTTGAAGATCATTCAGTCACAGGATATTTTACAGGGAGAAGAGAAAAAGCTTAGGGTTTTTTCTCAGGAAAAACTGAGCCTGCCCTAGAACCCTCACACTAACTCACATTTTCACTCCCTAATTACACGTACTGTGTTGCATCTTGATTATGGTAGTGTCTGTGTCTTTCCCTTTTCCTGAGCACAGAGCTCTTCTCAGTTGGTGCCTATGCTGGGTAAGCCCGGATGTCCTCCTCCCAGAAGAAGGGTGAAACTTCTGTTGAGGAACAAAGCTCATACAATTTCCCTCTTCTAGGCTTTGACAACAGCTGGGCAGGACTAAGCCACGGGAATGATCAAATCTCTAATGCTGATGCTCTGGTCTTTCCGGAGTATGAGCCACAGGAGCTTATTTGATGGCGTCGCTCCCATGGCGGAGTCAGACATTGGGCCCTGGATGGCTGGCTCCGCAGTGTGCAGCCTCCAGGCCCCCTTTGATGTTTCCTGCCTGGCTCCTGCAGCACTGTGCCTGGAAGGTCACTAGTCTCTTCTGTACTCTTTGTCTTGGGGACCTGGTTCTGCCATCATCTGGGAAAGTCTTTTGGGCATGTGTGCTCTGTCTCAGTACTTTTTGTCTCCCTTTGAAGATGTTTCAGAAAAAGCTTCTTGCTGCATTTTATTCTAAATTTAATCATGTCTGCTCTAAAAAGAGATGTAATAACTTTGAAATGAACATTAAAAATACCCATGCTTGCAATTACACAAATGAATGTATCGATCATCATGGTATTAAAAATATGGTACATTTCCATTTTTTACCTTTGCTTGAATATTGTGTGCTAGGCAGACCAGTGGCAGGACAGTGGCTTCATGTGGAAGAGGGGAGGGGTTTCAAAAGCCTGGCCCTCCTCCTTTCCTCTACAAGGGAGGAACCTTATCTTTAGAAGAAAGGAAGGGTAGGTAATCTATTAGATATTGTGTTAGAAACATGAGAAAAAAATCTCTAAAATCCTTTTTATTATAAAGAATATATTCGCACATATATGAAAGTAGGGAGGATTGTACAGTGAACCTATGTACCTATTACTCAGCTTCAATCATAACCAATATGAGATAATTCAGCTTCATTACACTTTCTATTACTCCTCTGCAGAATGGAGGGAAGCTGAGCTGTTTTGGACTGTACTTGTCTTACGTTTGTGATGAGCAGGTCCTTCTCCCGGATCTATTCAAAATGAAGAGGGCCTCTTTTTATCTTGGCTAATTCTCCTTCAGATCTTGGAACATTATCTCTTTCTTTATCAGACTCACCATGTCCGCAGGAAAGAAATGTCATTCTTCAAATCTCTGAGTTAAATCTGCACTGATGCTTGATCTTGTCTTTTCTGGGTGGGCTGGTTGAAGAGGTCAGTCTGACATTAACGGCTCTTTCCATATTCTGCTGGGCTCCTTTGGCTCATGCTGGGATAGACCAGCTGCTGGTTTCAGCTGGCCTTGAAGCTTCCTCTGGGACTTTTCTCCAGGCACTGCATGTGAATGGTCCTGAGGATGCGCCCCCCCCCCCATCTTCTGCCTTGGGCACCAAGGCGCTAAGTTTTGTGGTTTCTTTGTTCCTCGGAAAGGTGTTTCATAAAGGAAATACAAAGAATAAGACCATTTGCTAAACATCTAAAGAAAATTTTAAGAAAACAATCTTTTTTTAGCCTATTTTTAAATATTTTGTAAATAATATTTTAAAGGATATAAACAAAAACTTATCCTTTTAATTAAAGTTATGATATAATTACTACTATTTTTGAAAGGTTATCTCCAGCTTTCCTTTAAAAAGTGGTTTTATATGTTGTTGTGATCAAAGTAAGCATGCATTTTTTTTTTGAGACAGGGTCTCGCTTTGTAGTTCAGGCTGGCCCTGAGCTCAGCCTCAAACTCACATCACAGCAATCCTCCTGCCTCTGCCTCCCGAGTGCTGGGATTACAGGCATGAGCCACCACGCCCGGCACTGTGGTATGTGGTACTGGTTGCTGCTGGGCATGAGTCTTCACACCCAGTATTGTATGTGGTTGCCTAAGATCGAACCCAGGCCCTTGCGCTTGGAAGACAGGTGCCGGAACCACTGAGCTAAATCCCTGGCCCAAACATGCATTTTTTGATATTGTCCTTTCTTCAGTTCACTCTGCTGCATTATAACTAGATTTGGATTTAAGACAGCCAAACTCTGATACAGGATAGGAGGGAGCTCTTGGAGTTTTCTTTTTGTTTTAAATTGATTTTATTGGTACATTTGATATGTACATCATGGTCACATTCAACATTGAGAATTTGTACCTGTACTTGACACATCTGGAGTCTCGTTTTTTCCTATTCTCCTTCCCTTCTTACAAGCTCCCACTCCTGTATCTACATAAGCTTTTATCCATTTCTTATTTTTATCATCAGATCTTTTCTTCTCCTTCTTTACTCTCCTGGTATTTTCTTGATGTAAGGACACCTTGTGGATGACTATGGATGTAGAAGGATGTAGTATGGATGTAGTAGAAGGCTTCAGAACTAGGAAGTCAGCCTCATCCACAGTACCCCTTTCTTGCCCTTCACCTCTCATCTCTTGATAATAATTTTTTTTTGTGGTAGTGGGCATTGAATTTAAGCCCTTGTGCTCCCAAGGAAGGTGTGGTACCACTTGAGCTAAATCCCTAGCCCCTCTCTGATAATCGTTCTACATTTTACTACTCTGAGTTATACTTCTTAGATTTCACATATAAGTAGATGATACAGTATTTGTCTGTATTTAATTTATTTCACTTAACATAATGCTCTACATGTTCATCAATGTTGTAATAAAGCCTGTCTTCTTGGCATCCTACAAACCAGAGTGAAATCTGTTTGGTGATGCCCAAGATTGTGGTCTATAGCCACACTGAACTCTTGGCCAAGTGTCTTGTGGCTCGAGAGCATCTGTACTAAAGTCTCCTGGTCTGGGTGCTGGGAATGAAATGCTATACTTGGAATTTTAAGAAAGTGTTTGTTGGGAGGTTTGGCTTCACAGCCTAAGTTTCTGATTTGAGTTCTTCAGAAATCTAAGGTCATTCTAGACTTGAGGTGCACTCATAGGTGGCATTACATCTAGCTTTTCCTGAAGCCCGAGGTCTCCAATCGTGGGTTGGAGAGAACTTTTCCTGGCCTGGGAGATCATCCATTGGACTGAGACCTCTCATTACTGATGATTTAATTAGACTTGAGAACAACCTCTGTTCTGGAATTGTTCCACATGCATGCTTCTCACTTTCTCTGAAGACCTTGTGCTCCAGATCTGCCTCCATTTTTAGTTACAAACCTGGGGATGGTGTAGGTCATGGGACAAATGAGTGTAAGCAATAGAGACTCCAGACATTAGGTTTATCCTGAATCCTTTTAGGTGAGTTGGTAACTGATTTATTTGTCATCTGGTCTGGTTTGAGTAGGTTTAGGGATAGTGGAAGAGGAAGAGAGAGGGAGGAAGGTATATGATGATTTGGAAAAGGAGGAGAGGAAAGGAAGCCAGCAATTTGTATGAGGCACTGCTTCCAGTTATTGCCTATTTCTCTGGGGTTAGATGGAGAGAGTAAAGTTAAAAGACATGTTGTGGGCCACTAAAAATGAAAGTATCAAGGTCATTGCCAGTGTGTATGGTAGTGTCTTAATTATTTTTTTTGTTGCTGAGCCAAAATACCCAACATCCAAAGTTAAAAGGGAAAAGGTTTGTTTAGATTGCAATTTATAGAGGTTTCAGTCCATAATCTACTGCCTCCAAGCCAGGATGACAGGGCAGACAGGCACTGCAGGCATTGTATCTGCTTGAAAAAGTTCATGTCAGAAGGTAGCAAAGCAAGCCAGAGAGAAGATAAGCCTTTTTCTATCTTTTCTATTGTCTCTAGGTTACTGGGATTAGGGGATGCCAAATCAGGGTACTGATTTAGTCATCTTAGCATCCTTAACCCTAGCATTGCACTGTGAACGATCACACACTGTTGATTTAGCCACCTCTGAAAAAACCCTACTACAAAGCATGAGGCTGTGGGGGGGGACATCTAGACACAAGTCATAATAGGTAGGTAGGGAGAAAAAGCTACAAGGATAACATAAGATCTTAGTTTTATTGAATGGGAAACTTCTTTTGTAATTCAGTGATTTTTTTTTGTTTTTGTTTTAGGTTTTGTTTTGTTTTTTTTTTTGTTTTTTTTTTTGAGACAGGGTCTCGCTTTGTGGTTTAGGCTGGCCCTGAGCTCAGCCTCCAACTCACATCACAATCCTCCTGCCTCTGCCTCCTGAGTGCTGGGATTACAGGCGTGAGCCATCACGCCCAGCAGTAATTCAGTGATTTTTTGACAGTCTTTGTGATGTATGATTTTTGTGTGTATGTACATGTATATATGAATGGGGAGTCTTTCTGACTATCCACTTAAAATGATTCATTTACTTATTTAAAACTGATGAAATTGTACATATTTGTGGTTTAAACAATTTAAAATAAAATTAGTGTTGATTGACAAATAATAATTATGTAGATTTAGGGCACAATTGTTTGCAGGATGTGAAATGATTAGGTCCAGCAAATAACGTATCAAACCCCTCATCTAATTTTTTGTGATGAGAACATTTAAAATCTACTCTTTTAAGAGCAATTTTGAAATATACAACTTTATTAACTAGAGTCATCATGCTGTACAATAGACCTTAAAATTTTATTCTTCTTGTCTAACTGCAATTTTATATCTTTTGACCAGCATTTCCTCATTATTCCTCAACACTCCTCCACAGCCTTCTCAGTTGCTGGTACCTACCATTCTGCTCTCTTCTTCTGAGAATTTAACTTTTAAAATTCCACATAGAGATGAGATCATGCAATATTTGTCTCGTGTCTTTTTAAATTTAAATTCCTAAAGGATGTTCTTTAGGGTCATCCGTGTTATGGCAAGTAACAGAATTTTCTTCTTTTTCAAGGTGACTAGTTTTTTTTTTTAGGTTTTTTTTGAGACAGGGTCTCGCTTGGTGGTTCAGGCTGGCCCTGAGCTCAGCCTCAAACTCACAGCAATCCTCCTGCCTCTGCCTCCCGAGTGCTGGGGTTACAGGCGTGAGCCACCATGCCCGGCACTGTGGTATGTGGTACTGGTTGCTGCTGGGCGTGAGTCTCCACGCCCAGTATGGTATGTGGTAACCGGGGATCGAACCCGGGTCCTTGCGCTTGCAAGACAGACGCCGGAACCACTGAGCTAAATCCCCGGCCCCGACTAGTATTTTTTTTGGCAAACATACTATTTTCTTTATCCATTTGTTCACTGATGGACACTTGAGCTGATTCCATATCTTGGCTATTGTGAAAATGCTATAGTAAATATGGAAGTACAGATAACTCTTTAATATATTGATTTCTTTTTCACTGGATCCCACCTTTTGTTTTGCTATTAGGCTGAAGTTGTGTAGTGACAACTCACCATTCTCATGGTCACTGCTGTCCCCAACATTGCAGGTCAAGGACCTTATCATACTTGCTAAAGAGAGATTTCTGTGCCTGAGCACTGGTTTCAGTGGACAGACAGAGACTCCCAATCAGGTGCAGGGGTAATGCAGGCTGTAGGGGCCTGGCAGAGTTTCTTTTTGAGCACATGGAACCATGGTCAGAATAGTGTGATAAGGGAAACAGAGCAGGACTATTTTTTTTTTAATCTTTATTGGTACATTAAATATACACATCATGATTGCACTCCATAATGGGGATTTGTACCAGTATAAGACACAACTTAATTCTCATTTTTTCCCATAGCCCTACCCACCCTACCACCCCCCCATATACATAAAATTTGTTTCCTTACTTTTTTGTTACAATCTCATCATTGTCCCCTTTCACCTTATTTTACATTGAGCATTTTCTATTTCACAATATACAACATACAATGCTAGGACTCATTTACATCTTCATTTTCTCATACCAGAGAAAAGATGCGATATGTACCTATCTGTGCCCTATTTATTTCACTTATGAGGATATCCTCAAGGTATGTCCATTTAAGTAGAAATGATTCAAACTTATCATTTTTTTATGGCAGAGTAGTACTCCATTCTGTAGAAGAACCACAGATTTTTTATCCAGTCTCCAGTTGATGGACACTTGGGTTGTTTCCAAGATGTAGCAATCACAAA